>CAWWDY010000574.1:0-46991 GCA_963942605.1 Poecilus cupreus
TTTTTTCGTGTGAAACGGCGATTTATGAGAAATGACGATAAAATTGCTGTTTTAAACTTGCAAAAACATAGAAAAACGCTGTTTTTAACTATTCAAACTGATAAATTCAGGTTTCTTTCGTTCGAAACGGTGGATTTTTGTGAAATCACGATAAAACTGCTGTTTTAAACTTGCAAAAACATAGAAAAACGCTGTTTTTAACTATTCAAACTGATAAATTCAGGTTTCTTTCGTGTGAAACGGCGATTTATGAGAAATGACCATAAAATTGCTGTTTTAAACTTGCAAAAACATAGAAAAACGCTGTTTTTAACTATTAAAACTGATAAATTCCTGTTTCTTTCGTGTGAAACGGCGTTTTATAAGAAATGACGATAAAATTGCTGTTTTAAACTTGCAAAAACATAGAAAAACGCTGTTTTGAACTATTCAAACTGACAAATTCATGTTTCTTTCGTGTGAAACGGCGATTTATGAGAAAAGACGATAAAATTGCTGTTTTAAACTTGCAAAAACATAGAAATCGCTGTTTTGAACTATTCAAACTGACAAATTCATGTTTCTTTCGTGTGAAACGGCGATTTATGAGAAATTACGATAAAATTGCTGTTTTAAACTTGCAAAAACATAGAAAAACGCTGTTTTTAACTATTCAAACTGATAAATTCATGTTTCTTTCGTGTGAAACGGCGATTTATGAGAAATGACGATAAAATTGCTGTTTTAAACTTGCAAAAACATAGAAAAACGCTGTTTTTACTATTCAAACTGATAAATTCAGGTTTCTTTCGTTCGAAACGGTGGATGTTTGTGAAATCACGATAAAACTGCTGTTTTAAACTTGCAAAAACATAGAAAAACGCTTGTTTTTAACTATTCAAACTGATAAATTCAGGTTTCTTTCGTGTGAAACGGCAATTTATGAGAAATGACGATAAAATTGCTGTTTTAAACATGAAAAAACATAGAAAAACGCTGTTTTGAACTATTCAAACTGACAAATTCATGTTTCTTTCGTGTGAAACGGCGATTTATGAGAAATGACGATAAAATTGCTGTTTTAAACTTGCAAAAACATAGAAAAACGCTGTTTTAACTATTCAAACTGACAAATTCATGTTTCTTTCGTGTGAAACGGCGTTTTATGAGAAATGACGATAAAATTGCTGTTTTAAACTTGCAAAAACATAGAAAAACGCTGTTTTGAACTATTCAAACTGACAAATTCATGTTTCTTTCGTGTGAAACGGCGATTTATGAGAAATGACGATAAAATTGCTGTTTTAAACTTGCAAAAACATAGAAAAACGCTGTTTTCAACTATTCAAACTGACAAATTCATGTTTCTTTCGTGTGAAACGGCGATTTTTGAGAAATGACGATAAAATTGCTGTTTTAAACATGAAAAACATAGAAAAACGCTGTTTTGAACTATTCAAACTGACAAATTCATGTTTCTTTCGTGTGAAACGGCGATTTATGAGAAATGACGATAAAATTGCTGTTTTAAACTTGCAAAAACATAGATAAACGCTGTTTTGAACTATTCAAACTGACAAATTCATGTTTCTTTCGTGTGAAACGGCGATTTATGAGAAATGACGATAAAATTGCTGTTTTAAACTTGCAAAAACATAGAAAAACGCTGTTTTTTAACTATTCAAACTGACAAATTCATGTTTCTTTCGTGTGAAACGGCGTTTTATGAGAAATGACGATAAAATTGCTGTTTTAAACTTGCAAAAACATAGAAAAACGCTGTTTTGAACTATTCAAACTGACAAATTCATGTTTCTTTCGTGTGAAACGGCGATTTATGAGAAATGACGATAAAATTGCTGTTTTAAACTTGCAAAAACATAGAAAAACGCTGTTTTCAACTATTCAAACTGACAAATTCATGTTTCTTTCGTGTGAAACGGCGATTTATGAGAAATGACGATAAAATTGCTGTTTTAAACATGAAAAAACATAGAAAAACGCTGTTTTGAACTATTCAAACTGACAAATTCATGTTTCTTTCGTGTGAAACGGCGATTTATGAGAAATGACGATAAAATTGCTGTTTTAAACTTGCAAAAACATAGATAAACGCTGTTTTAAACTATTCAAACTGACAAATTCATGTTTCTTTCGTGTGAAACGGCGATTTATGAGAAATGACGATAAAATTGCTGTTTTAAACTTGCAAAAACATAGAAAAACGCTGTTTTTAACTATTCAAACTGATAAATTCATGTTTCTTTCGTGTGAAACGGCGATTTATGAGAAATGACGATTAAATTGCTGTTTTAAACTTGCAAAAACATAGAAAAACGCTGTTTTTAACTATTGAAACTGATAAATTCAAGTTTCTTTCGTTCGAAACGGTGGATTTTTGTGAAATCACGATAAAACTGCTGTTTTAAACTTGCAAAAACATAGAAAAACGCTGTTTTGAACTATTCAAACTGATAAATTCATGTTTCTTTCGTGTGAAACGGCAATTTATGAGAAATGACAATAAAATTGCTGTTTTAAACATGAAAAAACATAGAAAAACGCTGTTTTGAACTATTAAAACTGACAAATTCATGTTTCTTTCATGTGAAACGGCGATTTATGAGAAATGACGATAAAATTGCTGTTTTAAACATGAAAAAACATAGAAAAAACGCTGTTTTGAACTATTCAAACTGACAAATTCATGTTTCTTTCGTGTGAAACGGCGATTTATGAGAAATGACGATAAAATTGCTGTTTTAAACTTGCAAAAACATAGAAAAACGCTGTTTTTAACTATTCAAACTGATAAATTCATGTTTCTTTCGTGTGAAACGGCGATTTATGAGAAATGACGATAAAATTGCTGTTTTAAACTTGCAAGAACATAGAAAAACGCTGTTTTGAACTATTCAAACTGACAAATTCATGTTTCTTTCGTGTGAAACGGCGATTTATGAGAAATGACGATAAAATTGCAAAAACATAGAAAAACGCTGTTTTTAACTATTCAAACTGATAAATTCATGTTTCTTTCGTGTGAAACGGCGATTTATGAGAAATGACGATAAAATTGCTGTTTTAAACTTGCAAAAACATAGAAAAAAGCTGTTTTTAACTATTCAAACTGATAAATTCAGGTTTCTTTCGTGTGAAACAGCGATTTATGAGAAATGACGATAAAATTGCTGTTTTAAACTTGCAAAAACATAGAAAAACGCTGTTTTTAACTATTCAAACTGACAAATTCATGTTTCTTTTGTGTGAAACGGCGTTTTATGAGAAATGACGATAAAATTGCTGTTTTAAAGTTGCAAAAACAGAAAAACGCTGTTTTGAACTATTCAAACTGACAAATTCATGTTTCTTTCGTGTGAAACGGCGATTTATGAGAAATGACGATAAAATTGCTGTTTTAAACTTGCAAAAACATAGAAAAACGCTGTTTTGAACTATTCAAACTGACAAATTCATGTTTCTATCGTGTGAAACGGCGATTTATGAGAAATGACGATAAAATTGCTGTTTTAAACTTGCAAAAACATAGAAAAACGCTGTTTTGAACTATTCAAACTGACAAATTCATGTTTCTTTCGTGTGAAACGGCGATTTATGAGAAATGACGATAAAATTGCTGTTTTAAACTTGCAAAAACATAGAAAAACGCTGTTTTTAACTATTCAAACTGATAAATTCATGTTTCTTTCGTGTGAAACGGCGATTTATGAGAAATGACGATAAAATTGCTGTTTTAAACTTGCAAAAACATAGAAAAACGCTGTTTTTAACTATTCAAACTGATAAATTCAGGTTTCTTTCGTTCGAAACGGTGGATTTTTGTGAAATCACGATAAAACTGCTGTTTTAAACCTGCAAAAACATAGAAAAACGCTATTTTCAACTATTCAAACTGATAAATTCATGTTTCTTCCGTGCGAAACGGCGATTTATGAGAAAGGACGATAAAATTGCTGTTTTAAACTTGCAGAAACATAGAAAAACGCAAAAACATAGAAAAGCGCTATTTTCAACTGTTCAAACTGATAAATTCATGTTTCTTTCGTGCGAAACGGCGATTTATGAGAAATGACGATAAAATTGCTGTTTTAAACTTGCAGAAACATAGAAAAACGCTGTTTTCAACTATTCAAACTGATAAATTCATGTTTCTTTCGTGCGAAGCGGCGATTTATGAAAAATGTCAATAAAATTGCTGTTTTAAAATTGCAAAAACATATAAAAACGCTGTTTTCAACTATTCAAACTGATAAATTCATATTTCTTTCGTGCAAAACGGCGATTTATGAGAAATGACAATAAAATTGCTGTTTTAAACTTGCAAAAACATAGATAAACGCTGTTTTCAACTATTCAAACTGATAAATTCATGTTTCTTTCATGCGAAACGGCGATTTATGAGAAAGGACGATAAAATTGCTGTTTTAAACATGCAAAAACATAGAAAAACACTGTTTTTTACTATTCAAACTGACAAATTCATGTTTCTTCCGTGCGAAACGGCGATTTATGAGGAACGACGATAAAATTGCTGTTTTAAACTCGCAAAAACATAGAAAAACGCTGTTTTCAACTTTTTAAACTGACAAATTCATGTTTCTTCCTTGCGAAACGGCGATTTATGAGAAATGACAATAAAATTGCTGTTTTAAACTTGCAAAAACATAGAAAAACGCTATTTTTAACAACTCAAACTGATAAATTCATGTTTCTTTCGTGCGAAACGGCGATTTATGAGAAATAACGATAAAATTGCTGTTTTAAACTTGCAAAAACATAGAAAAACGCTGTTTTAAACTATTCAAACTGACAAATTCATGTTTCTTGCGTGCGAAGCGGCGATTTATGAGAAATGACGATAAATTTGCTGTTTTAAACTTGCAAAAACCTAGAAAAACGCTGTTTTTAACTATTCAAACTGATAAATTCAGGTTTTTTTTCGTGCGAAACGCCGATTTATGAGAAATGACGATAAAATTGCTGTTTTAAACTTGCAAAAACATAGAAAAACGCTGTTTTGAACTATTCAAACTGACAAATTCATGTTTCTTTCGTGCGAAACGGCGATTTATGAGAAATGACGATAAAATTGCTGTTTTAAACTTGCAAAAACATAGAAAAACGCTGTTTTCAACTATTCAAACTGATAAATTCAGGTTTCTTTCGTGCGAAACGGCGATTTATGAGAAATGACGATAAAATTGCTGTTTTAAATTTGCAAAAACATAGAAAAACGCAGTTTTGAACTATTCAAACTGAAAAATTCATGTTTCTTTGGTGCGAAACGGCGATTTATGAGAAATGACGATAAAATTGCTGTTTTAAACTTGCAGAAACATAGAAAAACGCTGTTTTCAACTGATCAAACAGACAAATTCATGTTTCTTCCGTGCGAAACGGCGATTTATGAGAAATGACGATAAAATTACTGTTTTAAACTTGCAAAAACATAGAAAAACGCTGTTTTCAACTATTCAAACTGATAAATTCATGTTTCTTTCGTGCGAAGCGGCGATTTATGAGAAATGTCGATAAAATTGCTGTTTTAAACTTGCAAAAACATAGAAAAACGCTGTTTTCAACTATTCAAACTGATAAATTCATATTTCTTTCGTGCAAAACGGCGATTTATGAGAAATGACAATAAAATTGCTGTTTTAAACTTACAAAAACATAGAAAAACGCTGTTTTCAACTATTCAAACTGATAAATTCATGTTTCTTTCGTGCGAAACGGCAATTTATGAGAAATGACGATAAAATTGCTGTTTTAAACATGCAAAAACATAGAAAAACGCTGTTTTTTACTATTCAAACTGACAAATTGATGTTTCTTCCGTGCGAAACGGCGATTTATGAGAAATGACGATAAAATTGCTGTTTTAAACTCGCAAAAACATAGAAAAACGCTGTTTTCAACTATTTAAACTGACAAATTCATGTTTCTTCCTTGCGAAACGGCGATTTATGAGAAATGACGATAAAATTGCTGTTTTACACTTGCAAAAACATAGAAAAACGCTATTTTTAACAACTCAAACTGATAAATTCATGTTTCTTTCGTGCGAAACGGCGATTTATGAGAAATGACGATAAAATTGCTGTTTTAAACTTGCAAAAACATAGAAAAACGCTGTTTTGAACTATTCAAACTGACAAATTCATGTTTCTATCGTGTGAAACGGCGATTTATGAGAAATGACGATAAAATTGCTGTTTTAAACTTGCAAAAACATAGAAAAACGCTGTTTTGAACTATTCAAACTGACAAATTCATGTTTCTTTTGTGCGAAACGGCGATTTATGAGAAATGACGATAAAATTGCTGTTTTAAACATGCAAAAACATAGTAAAACGCTGTTTTCAACTATTCAAACAGATAAATTCACGTTTCTTACGTTCGAAACGGTGGATTTTTGTGAAATCACGATAAAATTGCTGTTTTAAACTTGCAAAAACATAGAAAAACGCTGTTTTCAACTATTCAAACTGACAAATTCATGTTTCTTTCGTGCGAAACGGCGATTTATGAGAAATGACGATAAAATTGCTGTTTTAAACTTGCAAAAACTTAGAAAAACGCTGTTTTCAACTATTCAAACTGATAAATTCATGTTTCTTCCGTGCGAAACGGCGATTTATGAGAAAGGACGATAAAATTGCTGTTTTAAACTTGCAAAAACATAGAAAAACGCTGTTTTCAACTATTCAAACTGATAAATTCATGTTTCTTTCGTGCGAAACGGCGATTTATGAGAAAGGACGATAAAATTGCTGTTTTAAACATGCAAAAACATAGAAAAACGCTGTTTTCAACTATTCAAACTGATAAATTCACGTTTCTTACGTTCGAAACGGTGGATTTTTGTGGAATCACGATAAAATTGCTGTTTTAAACTTGCAGAAACATAGAAAAACGCAAAAACATAGTAAAACGCTGTTTTCAACTGTTCAAACTGATAAATTCATGTTTCTTTCGTGCGAAGCGGCGATTTATGAGAAATGTCGATAAAATTGCTGTTTTAAACCTGCAAAAACATAGAAAAACGCTATTTTCAACTATACAAACTGATAAATTCATGTTTCTTTCGTGCGAAGCGGCCATTTATGAGAAATGTCGATAAAATTGCTGTTTTAAACCTGCAAAAACATAGAAAAACGCTGTTTTCAACTATTCAAACTGATAAATTCATATTTCTTTCGTGCAAAACGGCGATTTATGAGAAAGGACGATAAAATTGCTGTTTTAAACTTGCAGAAACATAGAAAAACGCAAAAACATAGAAAAGCGCTGTTTTCAACTGTTCAAACTGATAAATTCATGTTTCTTTCGTGCGAAACGGCGATTTATGAGAAATGACGATAAAATTGCTGTTTTAAACTTGCAGAAACATAGAAAAACGCTGTTTTCAACTATTCAAACTGATAAATTCATGTTTCTTTCGTGCGAAGCGGCGATTTATGAAAAATGTCGATAAAATTGCTGTTTTAAAATTGCAAAAACATAGAAAAACGCTGTTTTCAACTATTCAAACTGATAAATTCAAATTTCTTTCATGCAAAACGGCGATTTATGAGAAATGACAATAAAATTGCTGTTTTAAACTTGCAAAAACATAGATAAACGCTGTTTTCAACTATTCAAACTGATAAATTCATGTTTCTTTCATGCGAAACGGCGATTTATGAGAAAGGACGATAAAATTGCTGTTTTAAACATGCAAAAACATAGAAAAACACTGTTTTTTACTATTCAAACTGACAAATTCATGTTTCTTCCGTGCGAAACGGCGATTTATGAGGAACGACGATAAAATTGCTGTTTTAAACTCGCAAAAACATAGAAAAACGCTGTTTTCAACTTTTTAAACTGACAAATTCATGTTTCTTCCTTGCGAAACGGCGATTTATGAGAAATGACAATAAAATTGCTGTTTTAAACTTGCAAAAACATAGAAAAACGCTATTTTTAACAACTCAAACTGATAAATTCATGTTTCTTTCGTGCGAAACGGCGATTTATGAGAAATAACGATAAAATTGCTGTTTTAAACTTGCAAAAACATAGAAAAACGCTGTTTTAAACTATTCAAACTGACAAATTCATGTTTCTTGCGTGCGAAGCGGCGATTTATGAGAAATGACGATAAATTTGCTGTTTTAAACTTGCAAAAACCTAGAAAAACGCTGTTTTTAACTATTCAAACTGATAAATTCAGGTTTTTTTCGTGCGAAACGCCGATTTATGAGAAATGACGATAAAATTGCTGTTTTAAACTTGCAAAAACATAGAAAAACGCCGTTTTGAACTATTCAAACTGACAAATTCATGTTTCTTTCGTGCGAAACGGCGATTTATGAGAAATGACGATAAAATTGCTGTTTTAAACTTGCAAAAACATAGAAAAACGCTGTTTTCAACTATTCAAACTGATAAATTCAGGTTTCTTTCGTGCGAAACGGCGATTTATGAGAAATGACGATAAAATTGCTGTTTTAAATTTGCAAAAACATAGAAAAACGCAGTTTTGAACTATTCAAACTGAAAAATTCATGTTTCTTTGGTGCGAAACGGCGATTTATGAGAAATGACGATAAAATTGCTGTTTTAAACTTGCAGAAACATAGAAAAACGCTGTTTTGAACTATTCAAACTGACAAATTCATGTTTCTTCCGTGCGAAACGGCGATTTATGAGAAATGACGATAAAATTACTGTTTTTAAACTTGCAAAAACATAGAAAAACGCTGTTTTCAACTATTCAAACTGATAAATTCATGTTTCATCCGTGCGAAACGGCGATTTATGAGAAAGGACGATAAAATTGCTGTTTTAAACTTGCAGAAACATAGAAAAACGCTGTTTTCAACTATTCAAACTGATAAATTCATATTTCTTTCGTGCAAAACGGCGATTTATGAGAAATGACAATAAAATTGCTGTTTTAAACTTACAAAAACATAGAAAAACGCTGTTTTCAACTATTCAAACTGATAAATTCATGTTTCTTTCGTGCGAAACGGCAATTTATGAGAAATGACGATAAAATTGCTGTTTTAAACATGCAAAAACATAGAAAAACGCTGTTTTTTACTATTCAAACTGACAAATTCATGTTTCTTCCGTGCGAAACGGCGATTTATGAGAAATGACGATAAAATTGCTGTTTTAAACTCGCAAAAACATAGAAAAACGCTGTTTTCAACTATTTAAACTGACAAATTCATGTTTCTTCCTTGCGAAACGGCGATTTATGAGAAATGACGATAAAATTGCTGTTTTAAACTTGCAAAAACATAGAAAAACGCTATTTTTAACAACTCAAACTGATAAATTCATGTTTCTTTCGTGCGAAACGGCGATTTATGAGAAATAACGATAAAATTGCTGTTTTTAACTTGCAAAAACATAGAAAAACGCTGTTTTGAACTATTCAAACTGACAAATTCATGTTTCTTTCGTGCAAAGCGGCGATTTATGAGAAATGACGATAAAATTGCTGTTTTAAACTTGCAAAAACTTAGAAAAACGCTGTTTTTAACTATTCAAACTGATAAATTCAGGTTTCTTTCGTGCGAAACGCCGATTTATGAGAAATGACGATAAAATTGCTGTTTTAAACTTGCAAAAACATAGAAAAACGCCGTTTTGAACTATTCAAACTGACAAATTCATGTTTCTTTCGTGCGAAACGGCGATTTATGAGAAATGACGATAAAATTGCTGTTTTAAACTTGCAAAAACATAGAAAAACGCTGTTTTCAACTATTCAAACTGATAAATTCAGGTTTCTTTCGTGCGAAACGGCGATTTATGAGAAATGACGATAAAATTGCTGTTTTAAATTTGCAAAAACATAGAAAAACGCAGTTTTGAACTATTCAAACTGAAAAATTCATGTTTCTTTGGTGCGAAACGGCGATTTATGAGAAATGACGATAAAATTGCTGTTTTAAACTTGCAGAAACATAGAAAAACGCTGTTTTGAACTATTCAAACTGACAAATTCATGTTTCTTCCGTGCGAAACGGCGATTTATGAGAAATGACGATAAAATTACTGTTTTAAACTTGCAAAAACATAGAAAAACGCTGTTTTCAACTATTCAAACTGATAAATTCATGTTTCATCCGTGCGAAACGGCGATTTATGAGAAAGGACGATAAAATTGCTGTTTTAAACTTGCAGAAACATAGAAAAACGCTGTTTTCAACTATTCAAACTGATAAATTCATATTTCTTTCGTGCAAAACGGCGATTTATGAGAAATGACAATAAAATTGCTGTTTTAAACTTACAAAAACATAGAAAAACGCTGTTTTCAACTATTCAAACTGATAAATTCATGTTTCTTTCGTGCGAAACGGCAATTTATGAGAAATGACGATAAAATTGCTGTTTTAAACATGCAAAAACATAGAAAAACGCTGTTTTTTACTATTCAAACTGACAAATTCATGTTTCTTCCGTGCGAAACGGCGATTTATGAGAAATGACGATAAAATTGCTGTTTTAAACTCGCAAAAACATAGAAAAACGCTGTTTTCAACTATTTAAACTGACAAATTCATGTTTCTTCCTTGCGAAACGGCGATTTATGAGAAATGACGATAAAATTGCTGTTTTAAACTTGCAAAAACATAGAAAAACGCTATTTTTAACAACTCAAACTGATAAATTCATGTTTCTTTCGTGCGAAACGGCGATTTATGAGAAATAACGATAAAATTGCTGTTTTAAACTTGCAAAAACATAGAAAAACGCTGTTTTGAACTATTCAAACTGACAAGTTCATGTTTCTTTCGTGCGAAGCGGCGATTTATGAGAAATGACGATAAAATTGCTGTTTTAAACTTGCAAAAACTTAGAAAAACGCTGTTTTTAACTATTCAAACTGATAAATTCAGGTTTCTTTCGTGCGAAACGCCGATTTATGAGAAATGACGATAAAATTGCTGTTTTAAACTTGCAAAAACATAGAAAAACGCTGTTTTGAACTATTCAAACTGACAAATTCATGTTTCTTCCGTGCGAAACGGCGATTTATGAGAAATGACGATAAAATTGCTGTTTTAAACTTGCAAAAACATAGAAAAACGCTGTTTTCAACTATTCAAACTGATAAATTCATGTTTCATCCGTGCGAAACGGCGATTTATGAGAAAGGACGATAAAATTGCTGTTTTAAACTTGCAGAAACATAGAAAAACGCTGTTTTCAACTATTCAAACTGATAAATTCATATTTCTTTCGTGCAAAACGGCGATTTATGAGAAATGACAATAAAATTGCTGTTTTAAACTTACAAAAACATAGAAAAACGCTGTTTTCAACTATTCAAACTGATAAATTCATGTTTCTTTCGTGCGAAACGGCAATTTATGAGAAATGACGATAAAATTGCTGTTTTAAACATGCAAAAACATAGAAAAACGCTGTTTTTTACTATTCAAACTGACAAATTCATGTTTCTTCCGTGCGAAACGGCGATTTATGAGAAATGACGATAAAATTGCTGTTTTAAACTCGCAAAAACATAGAAAAACGCTGTTTTCAACTATTTAAACTGACAAATTCATGTTTCTTCCTTGCGAAACGGCGATTTATGAGAAATGACGATAAAATTGCTGTTTTAAACTTGCAAAAACATAGAAAAACGCTATTTTTAACAACTCAAACTGATAAATTCATGTTTCTTTCGTGCGAAACGGCGATTTATGAGAAATAACGATAAAATTGCTGTTTTAAACTTGCAAAAACATAGAAAAACGCTGTTTTGAACTATTCAAACTGACAAGTTCATGTTTCTTTCGTGCGAAGCGGCGATTTATGAGAAATGACGATAAAATTGCTGTTTTAAACTTGCAAAAACTTAGAAAAACGCTGTTTTTAACTATTCAAACTGATAAATTCAGGTTTCTTTCGTGCGAAACGCCGATTTATGAGAAATGACGATAAAATTGCTGTTTTAAACTTGCAAAAACATAGAAAAACGCTGTTTTGAACTATTCAAACTGACAAATTCATGTTTCTTTCGTGCGAAACGGCGATTTATGAGAAATGACGATAAAATTGCTGTTTTAAACTTGCAAAAACATAGAAAAACGCTGTTTTGAACTATTCAAACTGATAAATTCAGGTTTCTTTCGTGCGAAACGGCGATTTATTAGAAATGACGATAAAATTGCTGTTTTAAATTTGCAAAAACATAGAAAAACGCAGTTTTGAACTATTCAAACTGAAAAATTCATGTTTCATTCGTACGAAACGGCGATTTATGAGAATTGACGATAAAATTGCTGTTTTAAACTTGCAAAAACATAGAAAAACGCTATTTTCAACTACTCAAACTGATAAATTCATGTTTCTTTCATGCGTAACGGCGATTTATGAAAAATAACGATGAAATTACTGTTTCAAACTTGCAAAAACATAGAAAAACGCTGTTTTCAACTATTTAAACTGATAAATTCATGTTTCTTTCGTGCGAAGCGGCGATTTATGAGAAATGTCGACAAAATTGCTGTTTTAAACCTGCAAAAACATAGAAAAACGCTGTTTTCAACTATTCAAACTGATAAATTCATATTTCTTTCGTGCAAAACGGCGATTTATGAGAAATGACAATAAAATTGCTGTTTTAAACTTGCAAAAACATAGAAAAACGCTGTTTTCAACTATTCAAACTGATAAATTCATGTTTCTTTCGTGCGAAACGGCGATTTATGAGAAAGGACGATAAAATTGCTGTTTTAAACATGCAAAAACATAGAAAAACGCTGTTTTCAACTATTCAAACTGATAAATTCACGTTTTTTACGTTCGAAACGGTGGATTTTTGTGGAATCACGATAAAATTGCTGTTTTAAACTTGCAGAAACATAGAAAAACCCAAAAACATAGAAAAACGCTGTTTTCAACTGTTCAAACTGATAAATTCATGTTTCTTCCTTGCGAAACGGCGATTTATGAGAAATGACGATAAAATTGCTGTTTTAAACTTGCAAAAACATAGAAAAACGCTGTTTTCAACTATTCAAACTGACAAATTCATGTTTCTTTTGTGCGAAGCGGCGATTTATGAGAAATGACGATAAAATTGCTGTTTTAAACTTGCAAAAACCTAGAAAAACGCTGTTTTTAACTATTCAAACTGATAAATTCAGATTTTTTTCGTGCAAAACGCCGATTTATGAGAAATGACGATAAAATTGGTGTTTTAAACTTGCAAAAACATAGAAAAACGCTGTTTTGAACTATTCAAACTGACAAATTCATGTTTCTTTCGTGCGAAACGGCGATTTATGAAAAATGACGATAAAATTGCTGTTTTAAACTTGCAAAAACATAGAAAAACGCTGTTTTCAACTGTTCAAACTGATAAATTCATGTTTCTTTCGTGCGAAGCGGCGATTTATGAGAAATGTCGATAAAATTGCTGTTTTAAACCTGCAAAAACATAGAAAAACACTATTTTCAACTATTCAAACTGTAAATTCATATTTCTTTCGTGCAAAACGGCGATTTATAAGAAATGACAATAAAATTGCTGTTTTAAACTTGCAAAAACATAGAAAAACGCTGTTTTCAACTATTCAAACTGATAAATTCATGTTTCTTTCGTGCGAAACGGCGATTTATGAGAAATGACGATAAAATTGCTGTTTTAAACCTGCAAAAACATAGAAAAACGCTGTTTTCAACTATTCAATCTGATAAATTCATATTTCTTTCGTGCAAAACGGCGATTTATGAGAAATGACAATAAAATTGCTGTTTTAAACTTGCAAAAACTGATAAATTCATGTTTCTTTCGTGCGAAACGGCGATTTATGAGAAATGACGATAAAATTGCTGTTTTAAACATGCAAAAACATAGAAAAACGCTGTTTTTTACTATTCAAACTGACAAATTCATGTTTCTTCCGTGCGAAACGGCGATTTATGAGAAATGACGATAAAATTGCTGTTTTAAACTCGCAAAAACATAGAAAAACGCTGTTTTCAACTTTTTAAACTGACAAATTCATGTTTCTTCCTTGCGAAACGGCGATTTATGAGAAATGACGATAAAATTGCTGTTTTAAACTTGCAAAAACATAGAAAAACGATATTTTTAACAACTCAAACTGGTAAATTCATGTTTCTTTCGTGCGAAACGGCGATTTATGAGAAATGACGATAAAATTGCTGTTTTAAACTTGCAAAAACATAGAAAAACGCTGTTTTGAACTATTCAAACTGACAAATTCATGTTTCTTTCGTGCGAAGCGGCGATTTATGAGAAATGACGATAAAATTGCTGTTTTAAACTTGCAAAAACCTAGAAAAACGCTGTTTTTAACTATTCAAACTGATAAATTCAGGTTTTTTTCGTGCAAAACGCCGATTTATGAGAAATGACGATAAAATTGCTGTTTTAAACTTGCAAAAACATAGAAAAACGCTGGTTTGAACTATTCAAACTGACAAATTCATGTTTCTTTCGTGCGAAGCGGCGATTTATGAGAAATGACGATAAAATTGCTGTTTTAAACTTGCAAAAACCTAGAAAAACGCTGTTTTTAACTATTCAAACTGATAAATTCAGGTTTTTTTCGTGCAAAACGCCGATTTATGAGAAATGACGATAAAATTGCTGTTTTAAACCTGCAAAAACATAGAAAAACGCTGTTTTCAACTATTCAAACTGATAAATTCATATTTCTTTCGTGCAAAACGGCGATTTATGAAAAATGACAATAAAATTGCTGTTTTAAACTTGCAAAAACTGATAAATTCATGTTTCTTTCGTGCGAAACGGCGATTTATGAGAAAGGACGATAAAATTGCTGTTTTAAACATGCAAAAACATAGAAAAACGCTGTTTTTTACTATTCAAACTGACAAATTCATGTTTCTTCCTTGCGAAACGGCGATTTATGAGAAATGACGATAAAATTGCTGTTTTAAACTAGCAAAAAACATAGAAAAACGCTGTTTTGAACTATTCAAACTGACAAATTCATGTTTCTTTCGTGTGAAACGGCGATTTATGAGAAATGACGATAAAATTGCTGTTTTAAACTTGCAAAAACATAGAAAAACGCTGTTTTCAACTATTCAAACTGACAAATTCATGTTTCTTTCGTGCGAAACGGCGATTTATGAGAAATTACGATAAAATTGCTGTTTTAAACTTGCAAAAACATAGAAAAACGCTGTTTTGAACTATTCAAACTGACAAATTCATGTTTCTTCCTTGCGAAACGGCGATTTATGAGAAATGACGATAAAATTGCTGTTTTAAACTTGCAAAAACATAGAAAAACGCTATTTTTAACAACTCAAACTGATAAATTCATGTTTCTTTCGTGCGAAACGGCGATTTATGAGAAATGACGATAAAATTGCTGTTTTAAACTTGCAAAAACATAGAAAAACGCTGTTTTGAACTATTCAAACTGACAAATTCATGTTTCTTCCTTGCGAAACGGCGATTTATGAGAAATGACGATAAAATTGCTGTTTTAAACTTGCAAAAACATAGAAAAACGCTATTTTTAACAACTCAAACTGATAAATTCATGTTTCTTTCGTGCGAAACGGCGATTTATGAGAAATGACGATAAAATTGCTGTTTTAAACTTGCAAAAACATAGAAAAACGCTATTTTTAACAACTCAAACTGATAAATTCATGTTTCTTTCGTGCGAAACGGCGATTTATGAAAAATGACGATAAAATTGCTGTTTTAAACTTGCAAAAACATAGAAAAACGCTGTTTTGAACTATTCAAACTGACAAATTCATGTTTCTTTCGTGCGAAACGGCGATTTATGAGAAATAACGATAAAATTGCAGTTTTAAACTTGCAAAAACATAGAAAAGCGCTGTTTTGAACTATTCAAACTGACAAATTCATGTTTCTGTCGTGTGAAACGGCGATTTATGAGAAATGACGATAAAATTGCTGTTTTAAACTTGCAAAAACATAGAAAAACGCTGTTTTGAACTATTCAAACTGACAAATTCATGTTTCTTTTGTGCATAACGGCGATTTATGAGAAATGACGATAAAATTGCTGTTTTAAACATGCAAAAACATAGAAAAACGCTGTTTTCAACTATTCAAACTGATAATTTCACGTTTCTTACGTTCGAAACGGTGGATTTTTGTGAAATCACGATTAAATTGCTGTTTTAAACTTGCAAAAACATAGAAAAACGCTGTTTTCAACTATTCAAACTGACAAATTCATGTTTCTTCCGTGCGAAACGGCGATTTATGAGAAATGACGATAAAATTGCTGTTTTAAACTTGCAAAAACATAGAAAAACGCTATTTTCAACTACTCAAACTGATAAATTCATGTTTCTTTCGTGCGTAACGGCGATTTATGAAAAATAACAATAAAATTACTGTTTTAAACTTGCAAAAACATAGAAAAACGCTGTTTTCAACTATTCAAACTGATAAATTCATGTTTCTTTCGTGCGAAACGGCGATTTATAAGAAATGTCGATAAAATTGCTCTTTTAAACTTGCAAAAACATAGAAAAACGCTGTTTTCAACTATTCAAACTGATAAATTCGTATTTCTTTCGTGCAAAACGGCGATTTATGAGAAATGACAATAAAATTGCTGTTTTAAACTTGCAAAAACATAGAAAAACGCTGTTTTCAACTATTCAAACTGACAAATTCATGTTTCTTCCGTGCGAAACAGCGATTTATAAGAAATGTCGATAAAATTGCTCTTTTAAACTTGCAAAAACATAGAAAAACGCTGTTTTCAACTATTCAAACTAATAAATTCGTATTTCTTTTGTGCAAAACGGCGATTTATAAGAAATGTCGATAAAATTGCTCTTTTAAACTTGCAAAAACATAGAAAAACGCTGTTTTCAACTATTCAAACTGACAAATTCATGTTTCTTCCGTGCGAAACGGCGATTTATGAGAAATAACGATAAAATTGATGTTTTAAACTTGCAAAAACATAGAAAAACGCTGTTTTGAACTACTCAAACTGACAAATTCATGTTTCTTTTGTGCGAAACGGCGATTTATGAGAAATGACGATAAAATTGCTGTTTTAAACTTGCAAAAACATAGAAAAACGCTGTTTTCAACTATTCAAACTGACAAATTCATGTTTCTATCGTGTGAAACGGCGATTTATGAGAAATGACGATAAAATTGCTGTTTTAAACTTGCAAAAACATAGAAAAACGCTGTTTTGAACTACTCAAACTGACAAATTCATGTTTCTTTTGTGCGAAACGGCGATTTATGAGAAATGACGATAAAATTGCTGTTTTAAACTTGCAAAAACATAGAAAAACGCTGTTTTGAACTACTCAAACTGACAAATTCATGTTTCTTTTGTGCGAAACGGCGATTTATGAGAAATGACGATAAAATTGCAGTTTTAAACTTGCAAAAACATAGAAAAGCGCTGTTTTGAACTATTCAAACTGACAAATTCATGTTTCTGTCGTGTGAAACGGCGATTTATGAAAAATGACGATAAAATTGCTGTTTTAAACTTGCAAAAACATAGAAAAACGCTGTTTTGAACTATTCAAACTGACAAATTCATGTTTCTTTTGTGCGAAACGGCGATTTATGAGAAATGACGATAGAATTGCTGTTTTAAACATGCAAAAACATAGAAAAACGCTGTTTTCAACTATTCAAACTGATAATTTCACGTTTCTTACGTTCGAAACGGTGGATTTTTGTGAAATCACGATTAAATTGCTGTTTTAAACTTGCAAAAACATAGAAAAACGCTGTTTTCAACTATTCAAACTGACAAATTCATGTTTCTTCCGTGCGAAACGGCGATTTATGAGAAATGACGATAAAATTGCTGTTTTAAACTTGAAAAAACATAGAAAAACGCTATTTTCAACTACTCAAACTGATAAATTCATGTTTCTTTCGTGCGTAACAGCGATTTATGAGAAATAACAATAAAATTACTGTTTTAAACTTGCAAAAACATAGAAAAACGCTGTTTTCAACTATTCAAACTGATAAATTCATGTTTCTTTCGTGCAAAACGGCGATTTATAAGAAATGTCGATAAAATTGCTCTTTTAAACTTGCAAAAACATAGAAAAACGCTGTTTTCAACTATTCAAACTGATAAATTCGTATTTCTTTCGTGCAAAACGGCGATTTATAAGAAATGTCGATAAAATTGCTCTTTTAAACTTGCAAAAACATAGAAAAACGCTGTTTTCAACTATTCAAACTGACAAATTCATGTTTCTATCGTGTGAAACGGCGATTTATGAGAAATGACGATAAAATTGCTGTTTTAAACTTGCAAAAACATAGAAAAACGCTGTTTTGAACTACTCAAACTGACAAATTCATGTTTCTTTTGTGCGAAACGGCGATTTATGAGAAATGACGATAAAATTGCTGTTTTAAACTTGCAAAAACATAGAAAAACGCTGTTTTGAACTACTCAAACTGACAAATTCATGTTTCTTTTGTGCGAAACGGCGATTTATGAGAAATGACGATAAAATTGCAGTTTTAAACTTGCAAAAACATAGAAAAGCGCTGTTTTGAACTATTCAAACTGACAAATTCATGTTTCTGTCGTGTGAAACGGCGATTTATGAAAAATGACGATAAAATTGCTGTTTTAAACTTGCAAAAACATAGAAAAACGCTGTTTTGAACTATTCAAACTGACAAATTCATGTTTCTTTTGTGCGAAACGGCGATTTATGAGAAATGACGATAGAATTGCTGTTTTAAACATGCAAAAACATAGAAAAACGCTGTTTTCAACTATTCAAACTGATAATTTCACGTTTCTTACGTTCGAAACGGTGGATTTTTGTGAAATCACGATTAAATTGCTGTTTTAAACTTGCAAAAACATAGAAAAACGCTGTTTTCAACTATTCAAACTGACAAATTCATGTTTCTTCCGTGCGAAACGGCGATTTATGAGAAATGACGATAAAATTGCTGTTTTAAACTTGAAAAAACATAGAAAAACGCTATTTTCAACTACTCAAACTGATAAATTCATGTTTCTTTCGTGCGTAACAGCGATTTATGAGAAATAACAATAAAATTACTGTTTTAAACTTGCAAAAACATAGAAAAACGCTGTTTTCAACTATTCAAACTGATAAATTCATGTTTCTTTCGTGCAAAACGGCGATTTATAAGAAATGTCGATAAAATTGCTCTTTTAAACTTGCAAAAACATAGAAAAACGCTGTTTTCAACTATTCAAACTGATAAATTCGTATTTCTTTCGTGCAAAACGGCGATTTATAAGAAATGTCGATAAAATTGCTCTTTTAAACTTTCAAAAACATAGAAAAACGCTGTTTTCAACTATTCAAACTGACAAATTCATGTTTCTTCCGTGCGAAACGGCGATTTATGAGAAATAACGATAAAATTGATGTTTTAAACTTGCAAAAACATAGAAAAACGCTGTTTTTAAGTATTCAAACTTATAAATTCAGGTTTCTTTCGTGCGAAACGCCGATTTATGAGAAATGACGATAAAATTGCTGTTTTAAATTTGCAAAAACATAGAAAAACGCAGTTTTGAACTATTCAAACTGAAAAATTCATGTTTCTTTCGTACGAAACGGCGATTTATGAGAAATGACGATAAAATTGCTGTTTTAAACTTGCAAAAACATAGAAAAACGCTGTTTTCAACTATTCAAACTGATAAATTCATGTTTCTTTCGTGCGAAACGGCGATTTATGAGTAATGACGATAAAATTGCAGTTTTAAACTTGCAAAAACATAGAAAAGCGCTGTTTTGAACTATTCAAACTGTCAAATTCATGTTTCTATCGTGTGAAACGGCGATTTATGAGAAATGACGATAAAATTGCTGTTTTAAACTTGCAAAAACATAGAAAAACGCTGTTTTGAACTATTCAAACTGACAAATTCATGTTTCTTTTGTGCGAAACGGCGATTTATGAGAAATGACGATAAAATTGTTGTTTTAAACATGCAAAAACATAGAAAAACGCTGTTTTCAACTATTCAAACAGATAAATTCACGTTTCTTACGTTCGAAACGGTGGATTTTTGTGAAATCACGATAAAATTGCTGTTTTAAACTTGCAAAAACATAGAAAAACGCTGTTTTCAACTATTCAAACTGACAAATTCATGTTTCTTCCGTGCGAAACGGCGATTTATGAGAAATGACGATAAAATTGCTGTTTTAAACTTGCAAAAACATAGAAAAACGCTATTTTCAACTACTCAAACTGATAAATTCATGTTTCTTTCGTGCGTAACGGCGATTTATGAAAAATAACGATAAAATTACTGTTTTAAACTTGCAAAAACATAGAAAAACGCTGTTTTCAACTATTCAAACTGACAAATTCATGTTTCTTCCGTGCGAAACGGCGATTTATGAGAAATGACGATAAAATTGCTGTTTTAAACTTGAAAAAACATAGAAAAACGCTATTTTCAACTACTCAAACTGATAAATTCATGTTTCTTTCGTGCGTAACAGCGATTTATGAGAAATAACAATAAAATTACTGTTTTAAACTTGCAAAAACATAGAAAAACGCTGTTTTCAACTATTCAAACTGATAAATTCATGTTTCTTTCGTGCAAAACGGCGATTTATAAGAAATGTCGATAAAATTGCTCTTTTAAACTTGCAAAAACATAGAAAAACGCTGTTTTCAACTATTCAAACTGATAAATTCGTATTTCTTTCGTGCAAAACGGCGATTTATAAGAAATGTCGATAAAATTGCTCTTTTAAACTTGCAAAAACATAGAAAAACGCTGTTTTCAACTATTCAAACTGACAAATTCATGTTTCTATCGTGTGAAACGGCGATTTATGAGAAATGACGATAAAATTGCTGTTTTAAACTTGCAAAAACATAGAAAAACGCTGTTTTGAACTACTCAAACTGACAAATTCATGTTTCTTTTGTGCGAAACGGCGATTTATGAGAAATGACGATAAAATTGCTGTTTTAAACTTGCAAAAACATAGAAAAACGCTGTTTTGAACTACTCAAACTGACAAATTCATGTTTCTTTTGTGCGAAACGGCGATTTATGAGAAATGACGATAAAATTGCAGTTTTAAACTTGCAAAAACATAGAAAAGCGCTGTTTTGAACTATTCAAACTGACAAATTCATGTTTCTGTCGTGTGAAACGGCGATTTATGAAAAATGACGATAAAATTGCTGTTTTAAACTTGCAAAAACATAGAAAAACGCTGTTTTGAACTATTCAAACTGACAAATTCATGTTTCTTTTGTGCGAAACGGCGATTTATGAGAAATGACGATAGAATTGCTGTTTTAAACATGCAAAAACATAGAAAAACGCTGTTTTCAACTATTCAAACTGATAATTTCACGTTTCTTACGTTCGAAACGGTGGATTTTTGTGAAATCACGATTAAATTGCTGTTTTAAACTTGCAAAAACATAGAAAAACGCTGTTTTCAACTATTCAAACTGACAAATTCATGTTTCTTCCATGCGAAACGGCGATTTATGAGAAATGACGATAAAATTGCTGTTTTAAACTTGAAAAAACATAGAAAAACGCTATTTTCAACTACTCAAACTGATAAATTCATGTTTCTTTCGTGCGTAACAGCGATTTATGAGAAATAACAATAAAATTACTGTTTTAAACTTGCAAAAACATAGAAAAACGCTGTTTTCAACTATTCAAACTGATAAATTCATGTTTCTTTCGTGCAAAACGGCGATTTATAAGAAATGTCGATAAAATTGCTCTTTTAAACTTGCAAAAACATAGAAAAACGCTGTTTTCAACTATTCAAACTGATAAATTCGTATTTCTTTCGTGCAAAACGGCGATTTATAAGAAATGTCGATAAAATTGCTCTTTTAAACTTGCAAAAACATAGAAAAACGCTGTTTTCAACTATTCAAACTGACAAATTCATGTTTCTTCCGTGCGAAACGGCGATTTATGAGAAATAACGATAAAATTGATGTTTTAAACTTGCAAAAACATAGAAAAACGCTGTTTTTAAGTATTCAAACTTATAAATTCAGGTTTCTTTCGTGCGAAACGCCGATTTATGAGAAATGACGATAAAATTGCTGTTTTAAATTTGCAAAAACATAGAAAAACGCAGTTTTGAACTATTCAAACTGAAAAATTCATGTTTCTTTCGTACGAAACGGCGATTTATGAGAAATGACGATAAAATTGCTGTTTTAAACTTGCAAAAACATAGAAAAACGCTGTTTTCAACTATTCAAACTGATAAATTCATGTTTCTTTCGTGCGAAACGGCGATTTATGAGTAATGACGATAAAATTGCAGTTTTAAACTTGCAAAAACATAGAAAAGCGCTGTTTTGAACTATTCAAACTGTCAAATTCATGTTTCTATCGTGTGAAACGGCGATTTATGAGAAATGACGATAAAATTGCTGTTTTAAACTTGCAAAAACATAGAAAAACGCTGTTTTGAACTATTCAAACTGACAAATTCATGTTTCTTTTGTGCGAAACGGCGATTTATGAGAAATGACGATAAAATTGTTGTTTTAAACATGCAAAAACATAGAAAAACGCTGTTTTCAACTATTCAAACAGATAAATTCACGTTTCTTACGTTCGAAACGGTGGATTTTTGTGAAATCACGATAAAATTGCTGTTTTAAACTTGCAAAAACATAGAAAAACGCTGTTTTCAACTATTCAAACTGACAAATTCATGTTTCTTCCGTGCGAAACGGCGATTTATGAGAAATGACGATAAAATTGCTGTTTTAAACTTGCAAAAACATAGAAAAACGCTATTTTCAACTACTCAAACTGATAAATTCATGTTTCTTTCGTGCGTAACGGCGATTTATGAAAAATAACGATAAAATTACTGTTTTAAACTTGCAAAAACATAGAAAAACGCTGTTTTCAACTATTCAAACTGATAAATTCATGTTTCTTTCGTGCGAAGCGGCGATTTATGAGAAATGTCGACAAAATTGCTGTTTTAAACCTGCAAAAACATAGAAAAACGCTGTTTTCAACTATTCAAACTGATAAATTCATGTTTCTTTCGTGCGAAGCGGCGATTTATGAGAAATGTCGATAAAATTGCTGTTTTAAACCTGCAAAAACATAGAAAAACGCTGTTTTCAACTATTCAAACTGATAAATTCATATTTCTTTCGTGCAAAACGGCGATTTATGAGAAATGACAATAAAATTGCTGTTTTAAACTTGCAAAAACATAGAAAAACGCTGTTTTCAACTATTCAAACTGTTAAATTCATGTTTCTTCCGTGCGAAACGGCGATTTATGAGAAAGGACGATAAAATTGCTGTTTTAAACTTGCAGAAACATAGAAAAACGCAAAAACATAGAAAAGCGCTGTTTTCAACTGTTCAAACTGATAAATTCATGTTTCTTTCGTGCGAAACGGCGATTTATGAGAAATGACGATAAAATTGCTGTTTTAAACTTGCAGAAACATAGAAAAACGCTGTTTTCAACTATTCAAACTGATAAATTCATGTTTCTTTCGTGCGAAACGGCGATTTATGGAAAATGTCGATAAAATTGATGTTTTAAAATTGCAAAAACATAGAAAAACGCTGTTTTCAACTATTCAAACTGAAAAATTCATGTTTCTTTCGTGCGAAGCGGCGATTTATGAGAAATGACGATAAAATTGCTGTTTTAAACTTGCAAAAACCTAGAAAAACGCTGTTTTTAACTATTCAAACTGATAAATTCAGGTTTTTTTCGTGCAAAACGCCGATTTATGAGAAATGACGATAAAATTGGTGTTTTAAACTTGCAAAAACATAGAAAAACGCTGTTTTGAACTATTCAAACTGACAAATTCATGTTTCTTTCGTGCGAAACGGCGATTTATGAGAAATGACGATAAAATTGCTGTTTTAAACTTGCAAAAACATAGAAAAACGCTGTTTTCAACTGTTTAAACTGATAAATTCATGTTTCTTTCGTGCGAAGCGGCGATTTATGAGAAATGACGATAAAATTGCTGTTTTAAACTTGCAAAAACATAGAAAAACGCTGTTTTGAACTATTCAAACTGACAAATTCATGTTTCTTTCGTGCGAAGCGGCGATTTATGAGAAATGACGATAAAATTGCTGTTTTAAACTTGCAAAAACCTAGAAAAACGCTGTTTTTAACTATTCAAACTGATAAATTCAGGTGTTTTTCGTGCAAAACGCCGATTTATGAGAAATGACGATAAAACTGCTGTTTTAAACTTGCAAAAACATAGAAAAACGCTGTTTTGAACTATTCAAACTGATAAATTCATGTTTCTTTCGTGTGAAACGGCGATTTATGAAAAATGACGATAAAATTGCTGTTTTAAACTTGCAAAAACATAGAAAAACGCTGTTTTCAACTGTTCAAACTGATAAATTCATGTTTCTTTCGTGCGAAGCGGCGATTTATGAGAAATGACGATAAAATTGCTGTTTTAAACCTGCAAAAACATAGAAAAACGCTGTTTTCAACTATTCAATCTGATAAATTCATATTTCTTTCGTGCAAAACGGCGATTTATGAGAAATGACGATAAAATTGCTGTTTTAAACTTGCAAAAACATAGAAAAACGCTATTTTCAACTACTCAAACTGATAAATTCATGTTTCTTTCGTGCGTAACGGCGATTTATGAAAAATAACGATAAAATTACTGTTTTAAACTTGCAAAAACATAGAAAAACGCTGTTTTCAACTATTCAAACTGATAAATTCATGTTTCTTTCGTGCGAAGCGGCGATTTAAGAGAAATGTCGACAAAATTGCTGTTTTAAACCTGCAAAAACATAGAAAAACGCTGTTTTCAAGTATTCAAACTGATAAATTCATGTTTCTTTCGTGCGAAGCGGCGATTTATGAGAAATGTCGATAAAATTGCTGTTTTAAACCTGCAAAAACATAGAAAAACGCTGTTTTCAACTATTCAAACTGATAAATTCATATTTCTTTCGTGCAAAACGGCGATTTATGAGAAATGACAATAAAATTGCTGTTTTAAACTTGCAAAAACATAGAAAAACGCTGTTTTCAACTATTCAAACTGTTAAATTCATGTTTCTTCCGTGCGAAACGGCGATTTATGAGAAAGGACGATAAAATTGCTGTTTTAAACTTGCAGAAACATAGAAAAACGCAAAAACATAGAAAAGCGCTGTTTTCAACTGTTCAAACTGATAAATTCATGTTTCTTTCGTGCGAAACGGCGATTTATGAGAAATGACGATAAAATTGCTGTTTTAAACTTGCAGAAACATAGAAAAACGCTGTTTTCAACTATTCAAACTGATAAATTCATGTTTCTTTCGTGCGAAACGGCGATTTATGGAAAATGTCGATAAAATTGATGTTTTAAAATTGCAAAAACATAGAAAAACGCTGTTTTCAACTATTCAAACTGACAAATTCATGTTTCTTTCGTGCGAAGCGGCGATTTATGAGAAATGACGATAAAATTGCTGTTTTAAACTTGAAAAAACCTAGAAAAACGCTGTTTTTAACTATTCAAACTGATAAATTCAGGTTTTTTTCGTGCAAAACGCCGATTTATGAGAAATGACGATAAAATTGGTGTTTTAAACTTGCAAAAACATAGAAAAACGCTGTTTTGAACTATTCAAACTGACAAATTCATGTTTCTTTCGTGCGAAACGGCGATTTATGAGAAATGACGATAAAATTGCTGTTTTAAACTTGCAAAAACATAGAAAAACGCTGTTTTCAACTATTAAAACTGATAAATTCATGTTTCTTTCGTGCGAAACGGCGATTTATGAGAAATGACGATAAAATTGCTGTTTTAAACCTGCAAAAACATAGAAAAACGCTGTTTTCAACTATTCAATCTGATAAATTCATATTTCTTTCGTGCAAAACGGCGATTCATGAGAAATGACAATAAAATTGCTGTTTTAAACTTGCAAAAACTGATAAATTCATGTTTCTTTCGTGTGAAACGGCGATTTATGAGAAATGACGATAAAATTGCTGTTTTAAACATGCAAAAACATAGAAAAACGCTGTTTTTTATTATTCAAACTGACAAATTCATGTTTCTTCCGTGCGAAACGGCGATTTATGAGAAATGACGATAAAATTGCTGTTTTAAACTCGCAAAAACATAGAAAAACGCTGTTTTCAACTTTTTAAACTGACAAATTCATGTTTCTTCCTTGCGAAACGGCGATTTATGAGAAATGACGATAAAATTGCTGTTTTAAACTTGCAAAAACATAGAAAAACGATATTTTTAACAACTCAAACTGATAAATTCATGTTTCTTTCGTGCGAAACGGCGATTTATGAGAAATGACGATAAAATTGCTGTTTTAAACTTGCAAAAACATAGAAAAACGCTGTTTTGAACTATTCAAACTGACAAATTCATGTTTCTTTCGTGCGAAGCGGCGATTTATGAGAAATGACGATAAAATTGCTGTTTTAAACTTGCAAAAACCCGGAAAAACGCTGTTTTTAACTATTCAAACTGATAAATTCAGGTTTTTTTCGTGCAAAACGCCGATTTATGAGAAATGACGATAAAATTGCTGTTTTAAACTTGCAAAAACATAGAAAAACGCTGTTTTGAACTATTCAAACTGACAAATTTATGTTTCTTTCGTGCGAAGCGGCGATTTATGAGAAATGACGATAAAATTGCTGTTTTAAACTTGCAAAAACCTAGAAAAACGCTGTTTTTAACTATTCAAACTGATAAATTCAGGTTTTTTTCGTGCAAAACGCCGATTTATGAGAAATGACGATAAAATTGCTGTTTTAAACCTGCAAAAACATAGAAAAACGCTGTTTTTAACTATTTAAACTAATAAATTCATATTTCTTTCGTGCAAAACGGCGATTTATGAGAAATGACAATAAAATTGCTGTTTTAAACTTGCAAAAACTGATAAATTCATTTTTCTTTCGTGCGAAACGGCGATTTATGAGAAAGGACGATAAAATTGCTGTTTTAAACATGCAAAAACATAGAAAAACGCTGTTTTTTACTATTCAAACTGACAAATTCATGTTTCTTCCGTGCGAAACGTCGATTTATGAGAAATGACGATAAAATTGCTGTTTTAAACTCGCAAAAACATAGAAAAACGCTGTTTTCAACTTTTTAAACTGACAAATTCATGTTTCTTCCTTGCGAAACGGCGATTTATGAGAAATGACGATAAAATTGCTGTTTTAAACTCGCAAAAACATAGAAAAACGCTGTTTTCAACTTTTTAAACTGACAAATTCATGTTTCTTCCTTGCGAAACGGCGATTTATGAGAAATGACGATAAAATTGCTGTTTTAAACTTGCAAAAACATAGAAAAACGCTATTTTTAACAACTCAAACTGATAAATTCATGTTTCTTTCGTGCGAAACGGCGATTTATGAGAAATGACGATAAAATTGCTGTTCTAAACTTGCAAAAACATAGAAAAAACGCTGTTTTCAACTATTCAAACTGACAAATTCATGTTTCTTTCGTGCGAAGCGGCGATTTATGAGAAATGACGATAAAATTGCTGTTTTAAACTTGCAAAAACCTAGAAAAACGCTGTTTTTAACTATTCAAACTGATAAATTCAGGTTTTTTTTCGTGCAAAACGCCGATTTATGAGAAATGACGATAAAATTGGTGTTTTAAACTTGCAAAAACATAGAAAAACGCTGTTTTGAACTATTCAAACTGACAAATTCATGTTTCTTTCGTGCGAAACGGCGATTTATGAGAAATGACGATAAAATTGCTGTTTTAAACTTGCAAAAACATAGAAAAACGCTGTTTTCAACTGTTTAAACTGATAAATTCATGTTTCTTTCGTGCGAAGCGGCGATTTATGAGAAATGTCGATAAAATTGCTGTTTTAAACCTGCAAAAACATAGAAAAACACTATTTTCAACTATTCAAACTGATAAATTCATGTTTCTTTCGTGCGAAGCGGCGATTTATGAGAAATGTCGATAAAATTGCTGTTTTAAACCTGCAAAAACATAGATAAACGCTGTTTTCAACTATTCAAACTGATAAATTCATATTTCTTTCGTGCAAAACGGCGATTTATGAGAAATGACAATAAAATTGCTGTTTTAAACTTGCAAAAACTGATAAATTCATTTTTCTTTCGTGCGAAACGGCGATTTATGAGAAAGGACGATAAAATTGCTGTTTTAAACATGCAAAAACATAGAAAAACGCTGTTTTTTACTATTCAAACTGACAAATTCATGTTTCTTCCGTGCGAAACGTCGATTTATGAGAAATGACGATAAAATTGCTGTTTTAAACTCGCAAAAACATAGAAAAACGCTGTTTTCAACTTTTTAAACTGACAAATTCATGTTTCTTCCTTGCGAAACGGCGATTTATGAAAAATGACGATAAAATTGCTGTTTTAAACTTGCAAAAACATAGAAAAACGCAATTTTTAACAACTCAAACTGATAAATTCATGTTTCTTTCGTGCGAAACGGCGATTTATGAGAAATGACGATAAAATTGCTGTTTTAAACTTGCAAAAACATAGAAAAACGCTGTTTTGAACTATTCAAACTGACAAATTCATGTTTCTTCCTTGCGAAACGGCGATTTATGAGAAATGACGATAAAATTGCTGTTTTAAACTTGCAAAAACATAGAAAAACGCTATTTTTGACAACTCAAACTGATAAATTCATGTTTCTTTCGTGCGAAACGGCGATTTATGAGAAATGACGATAAAATTGCTGTTTTAAACTTGCAAAAACATAGAAAAACGCTGTTTTGAACTATTTAAACTGACAAATTCATGTTTCTTCCGTGCGAAACGGCGATTTATGAGAAATGACGATAAAATTGCTGTTTTAAACTCGCAAAAACATAGAAAAACGCTGTTTTCAACTTTTTAAACTGACAAATTCATGTTTCTTCCTTGCGAAACGGCGATTTATGAGAAATGACGATAAAATTGCTGTTTTAAACTTGCAAAAACATAGAAAAACGCTATTTTTAACAACTCAAACTGATAAATTCATGTTTCTTTCGTGCGAAACGGCGATTTATGAGAAATGACGATAAAATTGCTGTTTTAAACTTGCAAAAACATAGAAAAACGCTGTTTTCAACTATTCAAACTGACAAATTCATGTTTCTTTCGTGCGAAGCGGCGATTTATGAGAAATGACGATAAAATTGCTGTTTTAAACTTGCAAAAACCTAGAAAAACGCTGTTTTTAACTATTCAAACTGATAAATTCAGGTTTTTTTTTCGTGCAAAACGCCGATTTATGAGAAATGACGATAAAATTGGTGTTTTAAACTTGCAAAAACATAGAAAAACGCTGTTTTGAACTATTCAAACTGACAAATTCATGTTTCTTTCGTGCGAAACGGCGATTTATGAGAAATGACGATAAAATTGCTGTTTTAAACTTGCAAAAACATAGAAAAACGCTGTTTTCAACTGTTTAAACTGATAAATTCATGTTTCTTTCGTGCGAAGCGGCGATTTATGAGAAATGTCGATAAAATTGCTGTTTTAAACCTGCAAAAACATAGAAAAACACTATTTTCAACTATTCAAACTGATAAATTCATGTTTCTTTCGTGCGAAGCGGCGATTTATGAGAAATGTCGATAAAATTGCTGTTTTAAACCTGCAAAAACATAGATAAACGCTGTTTTCAACTATTCAAACTGATAAATTCATATTTCTTTCGTGCAAAACGGCGATTTATGAGAAATGACAATAAAATTACTGTTTTAAACTTGCAAAAACATAGAAAAACGCTGTTTTCAACTATTCAAACTGATAAATTCATGTTTCTTTCGTGCGAAACGGCGATTTATGAGAAATGACGATAAAATTGCTGTTTTAAACCTGCAAAAACATAGAAAAACGCTGTTTTCAACTATTCAATCTGATAAATTCATATTTCTTTCGTGCAAAACGGCGATTTATGAGAAATGACAATAAAATTGCTGTTTTAAACTTGCAAAAACTGATAAATTCATGTTTCTTTCGTGCGAAACGGCGATTTATGAGAAATGACGATAAAATTGCTGTTTTAAACATGCAAAAACATAGAAAAACGCTGTTTTTTACTATTCAAACTGACAAATTCATGTTTCTTCCGTGCGAAACGGCGATTTATGAGAAATGACGATAAAATTGCTGTTTTAAACTCGCAAAAACATAGAAAAACGCTGTTTTCAACTTTTTAAACTGACAAATTCATGTTTCTTCCTTGCGAAACGGCGATTTATGAGAAATGACGATAAAATTGCTGTTTTAAACTTGCAAAAACATAGAAAAACGATATTTTTAACAACTCAAACTGATAAATTCATGTTTCTTTCGTGCGAAACGGCGACTTATGAGAAATGACGATAAAATTGCTGTTTTAAACTTGCAAAAACATAGAAAAACGCTGTTTTGAACTATTCAAACTGACAAATTCATGTTTCTTTCGTGCGAAGCGGCGATTTATGAGAAATGACGATAAAATTGCTGTTTTAAACTTGCAAAAACCCGGAAAAACGCTGTTTTTAACTATTCAAACTGATAAATTCAGGTTTTTTTCGTGCAAAACACCGATTTATGAGAAATGACGATAAAATTGCTGTTTTAAACTTGCAAAAACATAGAAAAACGCTGTTTTGAACTATTCAAACTGACAAATTCATGTTTCTTTAGTGCGAAGCGGCGATTTATGAGAAATGACGATAAAATTGCTTTTTTAAACTTGCAAAAACCTAGAAAAACGCTGTTTTTAACTATTCAAACTGATAAATTCAGGTTTTTTTTCGTGCAAAACGCCGATTTATGAGAAATGACGATAAAATTGCTGTTTTAAACCAGCAAAAACATAGAAAAACGCTGTTTTTAACTATTCAAACTAATAAATTCATATTTCTTTCGTGCAAAACGGCGATTTATGAGAAATGACAATAAAATTGCTGTTTTAAACTTGCAAAAACTGATAAATTCATTTTTCTTTCGTGCGAAACGGCGATTTATGAGAAAGGACGATAAAATTGCTGTTTTAAACATGCAAAAACATAGAAAAAACGCTGTTTTTTACTATTCAAACTGACAAATTCATGTTTCTTCCGTGCGAAACGTCGATTTATGAGAAATGACGATAAAATTGCTGTTTTAAACTCGCAAAAACATAGAAAAACGCTGTTTTGAACTATTCAAACTGACAAATTCATGTTTCTTCCTTGCGAAACGGCGATTTATGAGAAATGACGATAAAATTGCTGTTTTAAACCAGCAAAAACATAGAAAAAACGCTATTTTTAACAACTCAAACTGATAAATTCATGTTTCTTTCGTGCGAACCGGCGATTTATGAGAAATGACGATAAAATTGCTGTTTTAAACTTGCAAAAACATAGAAAAACGCTGTTTTGAACTATTCAAACTGACAAATTCATGTTTCTTCCTTGCGAAACGGCGATTTATGAGAAATGACGATAAAATTGCTGTTTTAAACTTGCAAAAACATAGTAAAAACGCTATTTTTGACAACTCAAACTGATAAATTCATGTTTCTTTCGTGCGAAACGGCGATTTATGAGAAATGACAATAAAATTGCTGTTTTAAACTTGCAAAAACATAGAAAAACGCTGTTTTGAACTATTCAAACTGACAAATTCATGTTTCTTCCGTGCGAAACGGCGATTTATGAGAAATGACGATTAAATTGCTGTTTTAAACTCGCAAAAACATAGAAAAACGCTGTTTTCAACTTTTTAAACTGACAAATTCATGTTCCTTCCTTGCGAAACGGCGATTTATGAGAAATGACGATAAAATTGCTGTTTTAAACTTGCAAAAACATAGAAAAAACGCTATTTTTAACAACTCAAACTGATAAATTCATGTTTCTTTCGTGCGAAACGGCGATTTATGAGAAATGACGATAAAATTGCTGTTTTAAACTTGCAAAAACATAGAAAAAACGCTGTTTTTAACTATTCAAACTGATAAATTCATATTTCTTTCGTGCGAAACGGCGATTTATGAGAAATGACGATAAAATTGCAGTTTTAAACTTGCAAAAACATAGAAAAGCGCTGTTTTGAACTATTCAAACTGACAAATTCATGTTTCTGTCGTGTGAAACGGCGATTAATGAGAAATGACGATAAAATTGCTGTTTTAAACTTGCAAAAACATAGAAAAACGCTGTTTTGAACTATTCAAACTGACAAATTCATGTTTCTTTTGTGCGAAACGGCGATTTATGAGAAATGACGATAAAATTGCAGTTATAAACATGCAAAAACATAGAAAAACGCTGTTTTCAACTATTCAAACTGATAATTTCACGTTTCTTACGTTCGAAACGGTGGATTTTTGTGAAATCACGATAAAACTGCTGTTTTAAACTTGCAAAAACATAGAAAAACGCTGTTTTTAAATATTCAAACTGATAAATTCATGTTTCTTTCGTGTGAAACGGCGATTTATGAGAAATGACGATAAAATTGCTGTTTTAAACTTGCAAAAACATAGAAAAACGCTGTGTTTAACTATTCAAACTGATAAATTCAGGTTTCTTTCGTTCGAAACGGTGGATTTTTGTGAAATCACGATAAAACTGCTGTTTTAAACTTGCAAAAACATAGAAAAACGCTGTTTTGAACTATTCAAACTGACAAATTCATGTTTCTTTCGTGTGAAACGGCGATTTATGAGAAATGACGATAAAATTGCTGTTTTAAACTTGCAAAAACATAGAAAAACGCTGCTTTTAACTATTCAAACTGACAAATTCATGTTTCTTTCGTGTGAAACGGCGATTTATGAGAAATGACGATAAAATTGCTGTTTTAAACTTGCAAAAACATAGAAAAAACGCTGTTTTTAACTATTCAAACTGATAAATTCAGGTTTCTTTTGTTCGAAACGGTAGATTTTTGTGAAATCACGATAAAACTGCTGTTTTAAACTTGCAAAAACATATAAAAACGCTGTTTTGAACTATTCAAACTGAAAAATTCATGTTTCTTTCGTGTGAAACGGCGATTTACGAGAAATGACGATAAAATTGCTGTTTTAAACTTGCAAAAACATAGAAAAACGCTGTTTTTAACTATTCAAACTGATAAATTCAGGTTTCTTTCGTGTGAAACGGCGATTTATGAGAAATGACGATAAAATTGCTGTTTTAAACTTGCAAAAACATAGAAAAACGCTGTTTTCAACTATTCAAACTGACAAATTCATGTTTCTTTCGTGTGAAACGGCGATTTATGAGAAATGACGATAAAATTGCTGTTTTGAACTTGCAAAAACATAGAAAAACGCTGTTTTGAACTATTCAAACTGACAAATTCATGTTTCTTTCGTGTGAAACGGCGATTTATGAGAAATGACGATAAAATTGCTGTTTTAAACTTGCAAAAACATAGAAAAACGCTGTTTTTAACTATTCAAACTGATAAATTCATGTTTCTTTCGTGTGAAACGGCGATTTATGAAAAATGACGATAAAATTGCTGTTTTAAACTTGCAAAAACATAGAAAAACGCTGTTTTTAACTATTCAAACTGATAAATTCAGGATTCTTTCGTTCGAAACGGTGGATTTTTGTAAAATCACGATAAAACTGCTGTTTTAAACTTGCAAAAACATAGAAAAACGCTGTTTTGAACTATTCAAACTGATAAATTCATGTTTCTTTCGTGTGAAACGGCGATTTATGAGAAATGACGATAAAATTGCTGTTTTAAACTTGCAAAAACATAGAAAAACGCTGTTTTTAACTATTCAAACTGATAAATTCAGGTTTCTTTCGTTCGAAACGGTGGATTTTTGTGAAATCACGATAAAACTGCTGTTTTAAACTTGTAAAAACATAGAAAAACGCTGTTTTGAACTATTCAAACTGATAAATTCATGTTTCTTTCGTGTGAAACGGCGATTTATGAGAAATGACGATAAAATTGCTGTTTTAAACTTGCAAAAAACATAGAAAAAACGCTGTTTTTAACTATTCAAACTGATAAATTCAGGTTTCTTTCGTGTGAAACGGCGATTTATGAGAAATGACGATAAAATTGCTGTTTTAAACTTGCAAAAACATAGAAAAACGCTGTTTTCAACTATTCAAACTGACAAATTAATGTTTCTTTCGTGTGAAACGGCGATTTATGAGAAATGACGATAAAATTGCTGTTTTGAACTTGCAAAAACATAGAAAAAACGCTGTTTTGAACTATTCAAACTGACAAATTCATGTTTCTTTCGTGTGAAACGGCGATTTATGAGAAAATGACGATAAAATTGCTGTTTTAAACTTGCAAAAACATAGAAAAAACGCTGTTTTTAACTATTCAAACTGATAAATTCATGTTTCTTTCGTGTGAAACGGCGATTATGAGAAATGACGATAAAATTGCTGTTTTAAACTTGCAAAAACATAGAAAAACGCTGTTTTTAACTATTCAAACTGATAAATTCAGGTTTCTTTCGTGTGAAACGGCGTTTTATGAGAAATGACGATAAAATTGCTGTTTTAAACTAGCAAAAACATAGAAAAACGCTGTTTTGAACTATTCAAACTGACAAATTCATGTTTCTTTCGTGTGAAACGGCGATTTATGAGAAATGACGATAAAATTGCTGTTTTAAACTTGCAAAAACATAGAAAAACGCTGTTTTCAACTATTCAAACTGACAAATTCATGTTTCTTTCGTGTGAAACGGCGATTTATGAGAAATGACGATAAAATTGCTGTTTTAAACTTGCAAAAACATAGAAAAACGCTGTTTTTAACTATTCAAACTGATAAATTCATGTTTCTTTCGTGTGAAACGGCGATTTATGAGAAATGACGATAAAATTGCTGTTTTAACTTGCAAAAACATAGAAAAACGCTGTTTTTAACTATTCAAACTGATAAATTCAGGTTTCTTTCGTGTGAAACGGCGTTTTATGAGAAATGACGATAAAATTGCTGTTTTAAACTAGCAAAAACATAGAAAAACGCTGTTTTGAACTATTCAAACTGACAAATTCATGTTTCTTTCGTGTGAAACGGCGATTTATGAGAAATGACGATAAAATTGCTGTTTTAAACTTGCAAAAACATAGAAAACGCTGTTTTCAACTATTCAAACTGACAAATTCATGTTTCTTTCGTGTGAAACGGCGATTTATGAGAAATGACGATAAAATTGCTGTTTTAAACTTGCAAAAACATAGAAAAACGCTGTTTTAACTATTCAAACTGATAAATTCAGGTTTCTTTTGTGCGAAACGGTGATTTATGAGAAATGACGATAATATTGCTGTTTTAAACTTGCAAAAACATAGAAAAACGCTGGTTTAAACTATTCAAACTGATAAATTCATGTTTCTTTCGTGCGAAACGGCGACTTATGAGAAATGACGATAAAATTGCTGTTTTAAACTAGCAAAAACATAGAAAAACGCTGTTTTGAACTATTCAAACTGACAAATTCATGTTTCTTTCGTGTGAAACGGCGATTTATGAGAAATGACGATAAAATTGCTGTTTTAAACTTGCAAAAACATAGAAAAACGCTGTTTTCAACTATTCAAACTGACAAATTTATGTTTCTTTTTTGTGAAACGGCGATTTATGAGAAATGACGATAAAATTGCTGTTTTAAACATGAAAAAACATAGAAAAACGCTGTTTTGAACTATTCAAACTGACAAATTCATGTTTCTTTCGTGTGAAACGGCGATTTATGAGAAATGACGATAAAATTGCTGTTTTAAACTTGCAAAAACATAGAAAAACGCTGTTTTGAACTATTCAAACTGACAAATTCATGTTTCTTTCGTGTGAAACGGCGATTTATGAGAAATGACGATAAAATTGCTGTTTTAAACTTGCAAAAACATAGAAAAACGCGGTTTTTAACTATTCAAACTGATAAATTCATGTTTCTTTCGTGTGAAACGGCGATTTATGAGAAATGACGATAAAATTCCTGTTTTAAACTTGCAAAAACATAGAAAAACGCTGTTTTGAACTATTCAAACTGATAAATTCATGTTTCTTTCGTGTGAAACGGCGATTTATGAGAAATGACGATAATATTGCTGTTTTAAACTTGCAAAAACATAGAAAAACGCTGTGTTTAACTATTCAAACTGATAAATTCAGGTTTCTTTCGTGTGAAACGGCGATTTATGAGAAATGACGATAAAGTTGCTGTTTTAAACTTGCAAAAACATAGAAAAACGCTGTTTTTAACTATTCAAACTGACAAATTCATGTTTCTTTCGTGTGAAACGGCGATTTATGAGAAATGACGATAAAATTGCTGTTTTAAACTTGCAAAAACATAGAAAAACGCTGTTTTTAACTATTCAAACTGATAAATTCATGTTTCTTTCGTGTGAAACGGCGATTTATGAGAAATGACGATAAAATTGCTGTTTTAAACTTGCAAAAACATAGAAAAACGCTGTTTTTAACTATTCAAACTGATAAATTCAGGTTTCTTTCGTTCGAAACGGTGGATTTTTGTGAAATCACGATAAAACTGCTGTTTTAAACTTGCAAAAACATAGAAAAACGCTGTTTTGAACTATTCAAACTGATAAATTCATGTTTCTTTCGTGTGAAACGGCGATTTATGAGAAATGACGATAAAATTGCTGTTTTAAACTTGCAAAAACATAGAAAAACGCTGTTTTTAACTATTCAAACTGATAAATTCAGGTTTCTTTCGTGTGAAACGGCGATTTATGAGAAATGACGATAAAATTGCTGTTTTAAACTTGCAAAAACATAGAAAAACGCTGTTTTCAACTATTCAAACTAACAAATTCATGTTTCTTTCGTGTGAAACGGCGATTTATGAGAAATGACGAAAAAATTGCTGTTTTGAACTTGCAAAAACATAGAAAAACGCTGTTTTGAACTATTCAAACTGACAAATTCATGTTTCTTTCGTGTGAAACGGCGATTTATGAGAAATGACGATAAAATTGCTGTTTTAAACTTGCAAAAACATAGAAAAACGCTGTTTTTATCTATTCAAACTGATAAATTCATGTTTCTTTCGTGTGAAACGGCGATTTATGAGAAATGACGATAAAATTGCTGTGTTAAACTTGCAAAAACATAGAAAAACGCTGTTTTTAACTATTCAAACTGATAAATTCAGGATTCTTTTGTTCGAAACGGTGGATTTTTGTGAAATCACGATAAAACTGCTGTTTTAAACTTGCAAAAACATAGAAAAACGCTGTTTTGAACTATTCAAACTGATAAATTCATGTTTCTTTCGTGTGAAACGGCGATTTATGAGAAATGACGATAAAATTGCTGTTTTGAACTTGCAAAAACATAGAAAAACGCTGTTTTGAACTATTCAAACTGATAAATTCAGGTTTCTTTTGTGCGAAACGGTGATTTATGAGAAATGACGATAATATTGCTGTTTTAAACTTGCAAAAACATAGAAAAACGCTGGTTTAAACTATTCAAACTGATAAATTCATGTTTCTTTCGTGCGAAACGGCGACTTATGAGAAATGACGATAAAATTGCTGTTTTAAACTAGCAAAAACATAGAAAAACGCTGTTTTGAACTATTCAAACTGACAAATTCATGTTTCTTTCGTGTGAAACGGCGATTTATGAGAAATGACGATAAAATTGCTGTTTTAAACTTGCAAAAACATAGAAAAACGCTGTTTTCAACTATTCAAACTGACAAATTTATGTTTCTTTTTTGTGAAACGGCGATTTATGAGAAATGACGATAAAATTGCTGTTTTAAACTTGCAAAAACATAGAAAAACGCGGTTTTTAACTATTCAAACTGATAAATTCATGTTTCTTTCGTGTGAAACGGCGATTTATGAGAAATGACGATAAAATTCCTGTTTTAAACTTGCAAAAACATAGAAAAACGCTGTTTTGAACTATTCAAACTGATAAATTCATGTTTCTTTCGTGTGAAACGGCGATTTATGAGAAATGACGATAATATTGCTGTTTTAAACTTGCAAAAACATAGAAAAACGCTGTTTTTAACTATTCAAACTGATAAATTCAGGTTTCTTTCGTGTGAAACGGCGATTTATGAGAAATGACGATAAAGTTGCTGTTTTAAACTTGCAAAACATAGAAAAACGCTGTTTTTAACTATTCAAACTGACAAATTCATGTTTCTTTCGTGTGAAACGGCGATTTATGAAAAATGACGATAAAATTGCTGTTTTAAACTTGCAAAAACATAGAAAAACGCTGTTTTTAACTATTCAAACTGATAAATTCATGTTTCTTTCATGTGAAACGGCGATTTATGAAAATGACGATAAAATTGCTGTTTTAAACTTGCAAAAACATAGAAAAACGCTGTTTTTAACTATTCAAACTGATAAATTCAGGTTTCTTTCGTTCGAAACGGTGGATTTTTGTGAAATCACGATAAAACTGCTGTTTTAAACTTGCAAGAACATAGAAAAAACGCTGTTTTGAACTATTCAAACTGATTAAATTCATGTTTCTTTCGTGTGAAACGGCGATTTATGAGAAATGACGATAAAATTGCTGTTTTAAACTTGCAAAAACATAGAAAAACGCTGTTTTTAACTATTCAAACTGATAAATTCAGGTTTCTTTCGTGTGAAACGGCGATTTATGAGAAATGACGATAAAATTGCTGTTTTAAACTTGCAAAAACATAAAAAAAACGCTGTTTTTAACTATTCAAACTGATAAATTCATGTTTCTTTCGTGTGAAACGGCGATTTATGAGAAATGACGATAAAATTGCTGTGTTAAACTTGCAAAAACATAGAAAAACGCTGTTTTTAACTATTCAAACTGATAAATTCAGGATTCTTTTGTTCGAAACGGTGGATTTTTGTGAAATCACGATAAAACTGCTGTTTTAAACTTGCAAAAACATAGAAAAACGCTGTTTTGAACTATTCAAACTGATAAATTCATGTTTCTTTCGTGTGAAACGGCGATTTATGAGAAATGACGATAAAATTGCTGTTTTAAACTTGCAAAAACATAGAAAAACGCTGTTTTTAACTATTCAAACTGATAAATTCAGGTTTCTTTCGTGTGAAACGGCGATTTATGAGAAATGACGATAAAATTGCTGTTTTAAACTTGCAAAAACATAGAAAAACGCTGTTTTGAACTATTCAAACTGACAAATTCATGTTTCTTTCGTGTGAAACGGCGTTTTATGAGAAATGACGATAAAATTGCTGTTTTAAACTAGCAAAAACATAGAAAAACGCTGTTTGAACTATTCAAACTGACAAATTCATGTTTCTTTCGTGTGAAACGGCGATTTATGAGAAATGACGATAAAATTGCTGTTTTAAACTTGCAAAAACATAGAAAAACGCTGTTTTCAACTATTCAAACTGACAAATTCATGTTTCTTTCGTGTGAAACGGCGATTTATGAGAAATGACGATAAAATTGCTGTTTTGAACTTGCAAAAACATAGAAAAACGCTGTTTTGAACTATTCAAACTGATAAATTCAGGTTTCTTTTGTGCGAAACGGTGATTTATGAGAAATGACGATAATATTGCTGTTTTAAACTTGCAAAAACATAGAAAAACGCTGGTTTAAACTATTCAAACTGATAAATTCATGTTTCTTTCGTGCGAAACGGCGACTTATGAGAAATGACGATAAAATTGCTGTTTTAAACTAGCAAAAACATAGAAAAACGCTGTTTTGAACTATTCAAACTGACAAATTCATGTTTCTTTCGTGTGAAACGGCGATTTATGAGAAATGACGATAAAATTGCTGTTTTAAACTTGCAAAAACATAGAAAAACGCTGTTTTCAACTATTCAAACTGACAAATTTATGTTTCTTTTTTGTGAAACGGCGATTTATGAGAAATGACGATAAAATTGCTGTTTTAAACTTGCAAAAACATAGAAAAACGCGGTTTTTAACTATTCAAACTGATAAATTCATGTTTCTTTCGTGTGAAACGGCGATTTATGAGAAATGACGATAAAATTCCTGTTTTAAACTTGCAAAAACATAGAAAAACGCTGTTTTGAACTATTCAAACTGATAAATTCATGTTTCTTTCGTGTGAAACGGCGATTTATGAGAAATGACGATAATATTGCTGTTTTAAACTTGCAAAAACATAGAAAAACGCTGTTTTTAACTATTCAAACTGATAAATTCAGGTTTCTTTCGTGTGAAACGGCGATTTATGAGAAATGACGATAAAGTTGCTGTTTTAAACTTGCAAAAACATAGAAAAACGCTGTTTTTAACTATTCAAACTGACAAATTCATGTTTCTTTCGTGTGAAACGGCGATTTATGAAAAATGACGATAAAATTGCTGTTTTAAACTTGCAAAAACATAGAAAAACGCTGTTTTTAACTATTCAAACTGATAAATTCATGTTTCTTTCGTGTGAAACGGCGATTTATGAAAAATGACGATAAAATTGCTGTTTTAAACTTGCAAAAACATAGAAAAACGCTGTTTTTAACTATTCAAACTGATAAATTCAGGTTTCTTTCGTTCGAAACGGTGGATTTTTGTGAAATCACGATAAAACTGCTGTTTTAAACTTGCAAGAACATAGAAAAACGCTGTTTTGAACTATTCAAACTGATAAATTCATGTTTCTTTCGTGTGAAACGGCGATTTATGAGAAATGACGATAAAATTGCTGTTTTAAACTTGCAAAAACATAGAAAAACGCTGTTTTTAACTATTCAAACTGATAAATTCAGGTTTCTTTCGTGTGAAACGGCGATTTATGAGAAATGACGATAAAATTGCTGTTTTAAACTTGCAAAAACATAGAAAAACGCTGTTTTCAACTATTCAAACTAACAAATTCATGTTTCTTTCGTGTGAAACGGCGATTTATGAGAAATGACGATAAAATTGCTGTTTTGAACTTGCAAAAACATAGAAAAACGCTGTTTTGAACTATTCAAACTGACAAATTCATGTTTCTTTCGTGTGAAACGGCGATTTATGAGAAATGACGATAAAATTGCTGTTTTAAAACTTGCAAAAACATAAAAAAACGCTGTTTTTAACTATTCAAACTGATAAATTCATGTTTCTTTCGTGTGAAACGGCGATTTATGAGAAATGACGATAAAATTGCTGTGTTAAACTTGCAAAAACATAGAAAAACGCTGTTTTTAACTATTCAAACTGATAAATTCAGGATTCTTTTGTTCGAAACGGTGGATTTTTGTGAAATCACGATAAAACTGCTGTTTTAAACTTGCAAAAACATAGAAAAACGCTGTTTTGAACTATTCAAACTGATAAATTCATGTTTCTTTCGTGTGAAACGGCGATTTATGAGAAATGACGATAAAATTGCTGTTTTAAACTTGCAAAAACATAGAAAAACGCTGTTTTTAACTATTCAAACTGATAAATTCAGGTTTCTTTCGTGTGAAACGGCGATTTATGAGAAATGACGATAAAATTGCTGTTTTAAACTTGCAAAAACATAGAAAAACGCTGTTTTGAACTATTCAAACTGACAAATTCATGTTTCTTTCGTGTGAAACGGCGTTTTATGAGAAATGACGATAAAATTGCTGTTTTAAACTAGCAAAAACATAGAAAAACGCTGTTTTGAACTATTCAAACTGACAAATTCATGTTTCTTTCGTGTGAAACGGCGATTTATGAGAAATGACGATAAAATTGCTGTTTTAAACTTGCAAAAACATAGAAAAACGCTGTTTTCAACTATTCAAACTGACAAATTCATGTTTCTTTCGTGTGAAACGGCGATTTATGAGAAATGACGATAAAATTGCTGTTTTGAACTTGCAAAAACATAGAAAAACGCTGTTTTGAACTATTCAAACTGACAAATTCATGTTTCTTTCGTGTGAAACGGCGATTTATGAAAAATGACGATAAAATTGCTGTTTTAAACTTGTAAAAACATAGAAAAACGCTGTTTTTAACTATTCAAACTGATAAATTCATGTTTCTTTCGTGTGAAACGGCGATTTATGAGAAATGACGATAAAATTGCTGTTTTAAACTTGCAAAAACATAGAAAAACGCTGTTTTTAACTATTCAAACTGATAAATTCAGGATTTTTTTCGTTCGAAACGGTGGATTTTTGTGAAATCACGATAAAACTGCTGTTTTAAACTTGCAAAAACATAGAAAAACGCTGTTTTGAACTATTCAAACTGATAAATTCATGTTTCTTTCGTGTGAAACGGCGATTTATGAGAAATGACGATAAAATTGCTGTTTTAAACTTGCAAAAACATAGAAAAACGCTGTTTTTAACTATTCAAACTGATAAATGCAGGTTTCTTTCGTTTGAAACGGCGATTTATGAGAAATGACGATAAAATTGCTGTTTTAAACTTGCAAAAACATAGAAAAACGCTGTTTTTAACTATTCAAACTGACAAATTCATGTTTCTTTCGTGTGAAACGGCGTTTTATGAGAAATGACGATAAAATTGCTGTTTTAAACTAGCAAAAACATAGAAAAACGCTGTTTTGAACTATTCAAACTGACAAATTCATGTTTCTTTCGTGTGAAACGGCGATTTATGAGAAATGACGATAAAATTGCTGTTTTAAACTTGCAAAAACATAGAAAAACGCTGTTTTCAACTATTCAAACTGACAAATTTATGTTTCTTTTTTGTGAAACGGCGATTTATGAGAAATGACGATAAAATTGCTGTTTTAAACATGAAAAAACATAGAAAAACGCTGTTTTGAACTATTCAAACTGATAAATTCAGGTTTCTTTCGTGTGAAACGGCGATTTATGAGAAATGACGATAAAATTGCTGTTTTAAACTTGCAAAAACATAGAAAAACGCTGTTTTTAACTATTCAAACTGACAAATTCATGTTTCTTTCGTGTGAAACGGCGTTTTATGAGAAATGACGATAAAATTGCTGTTTTAAACTTGCAAAAACATAGAAAAACGCTGTTTTTAACTATTCAAACTGACAAATTCATGTTTCTTTCGTGTGAAACGGCGATTTATGAGAAATGACGATAAAATTGCTGTTTTAAACATGAAAAAACATAGAAAAACGCTGTTTTGAACTATTTAAACTGACAAATTCATGTTTCTTTCGTGTGAAACAGCGATTTATGAGAAATGACGATAAAATTGCTGTTTTAAACTTGCAAAAACATAGAAAAACGCTGTTTTGAACTATTCAAACTGACAAATTCATGTTTCTTTCGTGTGAAACGGCGATTTATGAGAAATGACGATAAAATTGCTGTTTTAAACTTGCAAAAACATAGAAAAACGCTGTTTTTAACTATTCAAACTGATAAATTCATGTTTCTTTCGTGTGAAACGGCGATTTATGAGAAATGACGATAAAATTGCTGTTTTAAACTTGCAAAAACATAGAAAAACGCTGTTTTTAACTATTCAAACTGATAAATTCAGGTTTCTTTCGTTCGAAACGGTGGATTTTTGTGAAATCACGATAAAACTGCTGTTTTAAACTTGCAAAAACATAGAAAAACGCTGTTTTGAACTATTCAAACTGATAAATTCATGTTTCTTTCGTGTGAAACGGCGATTTATGAAAAATGACGATAAAATTGCTGTTTTAAACTTGCAAAAACATAGACAAACGCTGTTTTTAACTATTCAAACTGATAAATTCAGGTTTCTTTCGTGTGAAACGGCGATTTATGAGAAATGACGATAAAATTGCTGTTTTAAACTTGCAAAAACATAGAAAAACGCTGTTTTTAACTATTCAAACTGACAAATTCATGTTTCTTTCGTGTGAAACGGCGTTTTATGAGAAATGACGATAAAATTGCTGTTTTAAACTTGCAAAAACATAGAAAAACGCTGTTTTGAACTATTCAAACTGACAAATTCATGTTTCTTTCGTGTGAAACGGCGATTTATGAGAAATGACGATAAAATTGCTGTTTTAAACTTGCAAAAACATAGAAAAACGCTGTTTTCAACTATTCAAACTGACAAATTCATGTTTCTTTCGTGTGAAACGGCGATTTATGAGAAATGACGATAAAATTGCTGTTTTAAACATGAAAAAAAATAGAAAAACGCTGTTTTGAACTATTTAAACTGACAAATTCATGTTTCTTTCGTGTGAAACGGCGATTTATGAGAATTGACGATAAAATTGCTGTTTTAAACTTGCAAAAACATAGAAAAACGCTGTTTTTAACTATTCAAACTGACAAATTCATGTTTCTTTCGTGTGAAACGGCGTTTTATGAGAAATGACGATAAAATTGCTGCTTTAAACTTGCAAAAACATAGAAAAACGCTGTTTTGAACTATTCAAACTGACAAATTCAAGTCTCTTTCGTGTGAAACGGCGATTTATAAGAAATGACGATAAAATTGCTGTTTTAAACTTGCAAGAACATAGAAAAACGCTGTTTTGAACTATTCAAACTGACAAATTCAAGTTTCTTTCGTTTGAAACGGCGATTTATGAGAAATGAAGATAAAATTGCTGTTTTAAACTTGCAAAAACATAGAAAACGCTGTTTTGAACTATTCAAACTGATAAATTCATGTTTCTTTCGTGTGAAACGGCGATTTATGAGAAATGACGATAAAATTGCTGTTTTAAACTTGCAAAAACATAGAAAAACGCTGTTTTTAACTATTCAAACTGACAAATTCATGTTTCTTTCGTGTGAAACGGCGATTTATGAGAAATGACGATAAAATTGCTGTTTTAAACTTGCAAAAACATAGAAAAACGCTGTTTTTAACTATTCAAACTGATAAATTCATGTTTCTTTCGTGTGAAACGGCGATTTATGAGAAATGACGATAAAATTGCTGTTTTAAACTTGCAAAAACATAGAAAAACGCTGTTTTTAACTATTCAAACTGATAAATTCAGGTTTCTTTCGTTCGAAACGGTGGATTTTTGTGAAATCACGATAAAACTGCTGTTTTAAACTTGCAAAAACATAGAAAAACGCTGTTTTGAACTATTCAAACTGATAAATTCATGTTTCTTTCGTGTGAAACGGCGATTTATGAAAAATGACGATAAAATTGCTGTTTTAAACTTGCAAAAACATAGACAAACGCTGTTTTTAACTATTCAAACTGATAAATTCAGGTTTCTTTCGTGTGAAACGGCGATTTATGAGAAATGACGATAAAATTGCTGTTTTAAACTTGCAAAAACATAGAAAAACGCTGTTTTTAACTATTCAAACTGACAAATTCATGTTTCTTTCGTGTGAAACGGCGTTTTATGAGAAATGACGATAAAATTGCTGTTTTAAACTTGCAAAAACATAGAAAAACGCTGTTTTGAACTATTCAAACTGACAAATTCAAGTCTCTTTCGTGTGAAACGGCGATTTATAAGAAATGACGATAAAATTGCTGTTTTAAACTTGCAAGAACATAGAAAAACGCTGTTTTGAACTATTCAAACTGACAAATTCAAGTTTCTTTCGTTTGAAACGGCGATTTATGAGAAATGAAGATAAAATTGCTGTTTTAAACTTGCAAAAACATAGAAAACGCTGTTTTGAACTATTCAAACTGATAAATTCATGTTTCTTTCGTGTGAAACGGCGATTTATGAGAAATGACGATAAAATTGCTGTTTTATACTTGCAAAAACATAGAAAAACGCTGTTTTTAACTATTCAAACTGATAAATTTAGGTTTCTTTCGTGTGAAACGGTGATTTATGAGAAATGACGATAAAATTGCTGTTTTAAACTTGCAAAAACATAGAAAAACGCTGTTTTTAACTATTCAAACTGACAAATTCATGTTTCTTTCGTGTGTAACGGCGTTTTATGAGAAATGACGATAAAATTGCTGTTTTAAACTTGCAAAAACATAGAAAAACCAAATTCATGTCTCTTTCGTGTGAAACGGCGATTTATGAGAAATGACGATAAAATTGCTGTTTTAAACTTGCAAAAACATAGAAAAACGCTGTTTTCAACTATTCAAACTGACAAATTCATGTTTCTTTCGTGTGAAACGGCGATTTATGAGAAATGACGATAAAATTGCTGTTTTAAACTTGCAAAAACATAGAAAAACGCTGTTTTGAACTATTCAAACTGACAAATTCATGTTTCTTTCGTGTGAAACGGCGATTTATGAGAAATGACGATAAAATTGCTGTTTTAAACTTGCAAAAACATAGAAAAACGCTGTTTTGAACTATTCAAACTGACAAATTCATGTCTCTTTCGTGTGAAACGGCGATTTATGAGAAATGACGATAAAATTGCTGTTTTAAACTTGCAAAAACATAGAAAAACGCTGTTTTCAACTATTCAAACTGACAAATTCATGTTTCTTTCGTGTGAAACTGCGATTTATGAGAAATGACGATAAAATTGCTGTTTTAAACTTGCAAAAACATAGAAAAACGCTGTTTTGAACTATTCAAACTGACAAATTCATGTTTCTTTCGTGTGAAACGGCGATTTATGAGAAATGACGATAAAATTGCTGTTTTAAACTTGCAAAAACATAGAAAAACGCTGTTTTGAACTATTCAAACTGATAATTCAGGTTTCTTTCGTTCGAAACGGTGGATTTTTATGAAATCACGATAAAACTGCTGTTTTAAACTTGCAAAAACATAGAAAAACGCTGTTTTGAACTATTCAAACTGATAAATGCATGTTTCTTTCGTGTGAAACGGCGATTTATGAGAAATGACGATAAAATTGCTGTTTTAAACTTGCAAAAACATAGAAAAACGCTGTTTTTAACTATTCAAACTGATAAATTCACGTTTCTTTCGTGTGAAACGGCGATTTATGAGAAATGACGATAAAATTGCTGTTTTAAACTTGCAAAAACATAGAAAAACGCTGTTTTTAACTATTCATACTGACAAATTCATGTTTCTTTCGTGTGAAACGGCGTTTTATGAGAAATGACGATAAAATTGCTGTTTTAAACTTT
>CAWWDY010000575.1:0-114538 GCA_963942605.1 Poecilus cupreus
CGATTTATGAGAAATGACGATAAAATTGCTGTTTTAAACTTGCAAAAACATAGAAAAACGCTGTTTTGAACTATTCAAACTGACAAATTCATGTTTCTTACGTGTGAAACGGCGATTTATGAGAAATGACGATAAAATTGCTGTTTTAAACTTGCAAAAACATAGAAAAACGCTGTTTTGAACTATTCAAACTGACAAATTCATGTTTCTTTCGTGCGAAACGGCGATTTATGAGAAATGACGATAAAATTGCTGTTTTAAACTTGCAAAAACATAGAAAAACGCTGTTTTGAACTACTCAAACTGACAAATTCATGTTTCTTCCGTGCGAAACGGCGATTTATGAGAAATTACTATAAAATTGCTGTTATAAACTTGCAAAAACATAGAAAAACGCTGTTTTGAACTATTCAAACTGACAAATTCATGTTTCTTTCGTGTGAAACGGCGATTTATGAGAAATGATGATAAAATTGCTGTTTTAAACTTGCAAAAACATAGAAAAACGCTGTTTTGAACTACTCAAACTGACAAATTCATGTTTCTTTCGTGCGAAACGGCGATTTATGATAAATGACGATAAAATTGCTGTTTTAAACTTGCAAAAACATAGAAAAACGCTGTTTTGAACTTATCAAAATGACAAATTCATGTTTCTTTCGTGTGAAACGGCGATTTATGAGAAATGACGATAAAATTGCTGTTTTAAACTTGCAAAAACATAGAAAAACGCTGTTTTGAACTACTCAAACTGACAAATTCATGTTTCTTCCGTGCGAAACGGCGATTTATGAGAAATTACTATAAAATTGCTGTTATAAACTTGCAAAAACATAGAAAAACGCTGTTTTGAACTATTCAAACTGACAAATTCATGTTTCTTTCGTGTGAAACGGCGATTTATGAGAAATGACGATAAAATTGCTGTTTTAAACTTGCAAAAACATAGAAAAACGCTGTTTTGAACTATTCAAACTGACAAATTCATGTTTCTTACGTGTGAAACGGCGATTTATGAGAAATGACGATAAAATTGCTGATTTAAACTTGCAAAAACATAGAAAAACGCTGTTTTGAACTATTCAAACTGACAAATTCATGTTTCTTTCGTGTGAAACGGCGATTTATGAGAAATGACGATAAAATTGCTGTTTTAAACTTGCAAAAACATAGAAAAACGCTGTTTTTAACTATTCAAACTGATAAATTCATATTTCTTTCGTGCGAAACGGCGATTTATGAGAATTGACGATAAAATTGCTGTTTTAAACTTGCAAAAACATAGAAAAACGCTGTTTTGAACTATTCAAACTGACAAATTCATGTTTCTTTCGTGTGAAACGGCGATTTATGAGAAATGACGATAAAATTGCTGTTTTAAACTTGCAAAACATAGAAAAACGCTGTTTTGAACTAATCAAACTGACAAATTCATGTTTCTTTCGTGCGAAACGGCGATTTATGAGAAATGACGATAAAATTGCTGTTTTAAACTTGCAAAAACATAGAAAAACGCTGTTTTCAACTATTCAAACTGATAAATTCATGTTTCTTCCGTGCGAAACGGCGATTTATGAGAAATGACGATAAAATTGCTGTTTTAAACTTGCAAAAACATAGAAAAAACCCTGTTTTGAACTATTCAAACTGACAAATTCATGTTTCTTTCGTGTGAATCGGCGATTTTTGAGAAATGACGATAAAATTGCTGTTTTCAACTTGCAAAAACATAGAAAAACGCTGTTTTGAACTATTCAAACTGACAAATTCATGATTCTTTCGTGTGAAACGGCGATTTATGAGAAATGACGATAAAATTGCTGTTTTAAGCTTGCAAAAACATAGAAAAACGCTGTTTTGAACTATTCAAACTGACAAATTCATGTTTCTTTCGTGCGAAACGGCGATTTATGAGAAATGACGATAAAATTGCTGTTTTAAACTTGCAAAAACATAGAAAAACGCTGTTTTCAACTATTCAAACTGATAAATTCATGTTTCTTACGTTCCAAACGGTGGATTTTTGTGAAATCACGATTAAATTGCTGTTTTAAACTTGCAAAAACATTGAAAAACGCTGTTTTCAACTATTCAAACTGACAAATTCATGTTTCTTCCGTGCGAAACGGCGATTTATGAGAAATTACGATAAAATTGCTGTTTTAAACTTGCAAAAACATAGAAAAACGCTGTTTTGAACTATTCAAACTGACAAATTCATGTTTCTTTCGTGCGAAACGGCGATTTATGAGAATTGACGATAAAATTGCTGTTTTAAACTTGCAAAAACATAGAAAAACGCTGTTTTGAACTATTCAAACTGACAAATTCATGTTTCTTTCGTGTGAAACGGCGATTTATGAGAAATGACGATAAAATTGCTGTTTTAAACTTGCAAAAACATAGAAAAACGCTGTTTTGAACTATTCAAACTGACAAATTCATGTTTCTTTCGTGCGAAACGGCGATTTATGAGAAATGACGATAAAATTGCTGTTTTAAACTTGCAAAAACATAGAAAAACGCTGTTTTGAACTATTCAAACTGACAAATTCATGTTTCTTACGTGTGAAACGGCGATTTATGAGAAATGACGATAAAATTGCTGTTTTAAACTTGCAAAAACATAGAAAAACGCTGTTTTGAACTATTCAAACTGACAAATTCATGTTTCTTTCGTGCGAAACGGCGATTTATGAGAAATGACGATAAAATTGCTGTTTTAAACTTGCAAAAACATAGAAAAACGCTGTTTTGACTATATAAACTGACAAATTCATGTTTCTTTCGTGTGAAACGGCGATTTATGAGAAATGACGATAAAATTGCTGTTTTAAACTTGCAAAAACATAGAAAAACGCTGTTTTGAACTATTCAAACTGACAAATTCATGTTTCTTTCGTGCGAAACGGCTATTTATGAGAAATGACGATAAAATTGCTGTTTTAAACTTGCAAAAACATAGAAAAACGCTGTTTTGAACTATTCAAACTCACAAATTCATGTTTCTTACGTGTGAAACGGCGATTTATGAGAAATGACGATAAAATTGCTGTTTTAAACTTGCAAAAACATAGAATAACGCTGTTTTGAACTATTCAAACTGACAAATTCATGTTTCTTTCGTGCGAAACGGCGATTTATGAGAAATGACGATAAAATTGCTGTTTTAAACTTGCAAAAACATAGAAAAACGCTGTTTTGAACTACTCAAACTGACAAATTCATGTTTCTTCCGTGCGAAACGGCGATTTATGAGAAATTACTATAAAATTGCTGTTATAAACTTGCAAAAACATAGAAAAACGCTGTTTTGAACTATTCAAACTGACAAATTCATGTTTCTTTCGTGTGAAACGGCGATTTATGAGAAATGACGATAAAATTGCTGTTTTAAACTTGCAAAAACATAGAAAAACGCTGTTTTGAACTATTCAAACTGACAAATTCATGTTTCTTTCGTGCGAAACGGCGATTTATGAGAAATGACGATAAAATTGCTGTTTTAAACTTGCAAAAACATAGAAAAACGCTGTTTTGACTATTCAAACTGACAAATTCATGTTTCTTTCGTGTGAAACGGCGATTTATGAGAAATGACGATAAAATTGCTGTTTTAAACTTGCAAAAACATATAAAAACGCTGTTTTGAACTATTCAAACTGACAAATTCATGTTTCTTTTGTGCGAAACGGCGATTTATGAGAAATGACGATAAAATTGCTGTTTTAAACTTGCAAAAACATAGAAAAACGCTGTTTTGAACTATTCAAACTGACAAATTCATGTTTCTTACGTGTGAAACTTCGATTTATGAGAAATGACGATAAAATTGCTGTTTTAAACTTGCAAAAACATAGAAAAACGCTGTTTTGAACTATTCAAACTGACAAATTCATGTTTCTTTCGTGCGAAACGGCGATTTATGAGAAATGACGATAAAATTGCTGTTTTAAACTTGCAAAAACATAGAAAAACGCTGTTTTGAACTACTCAAACTGACAAATTCATGTTTCTTCCGTGCGAAACGGCGATTTATGAGAAATTACTATAAAATTGCTGTTATAAACTTGCAAAAACATAGAAAAACGCTGTTTTGAACTATTCAAACTGACAAATTCATGTTTCTTTCGTGTGAAACGGCGATTTATGAGAAATGACGATAAAATTGCTGTTTTAAACTTGCAAAAACATAGAAAAACGCTGTTTTGAACTATTCAAACTGACAAATTCATGTTTCTTACGTGTGAAACGGCGATTTATGAGAAATGACGATAAAATTGCTGTTTTAAACTTGCAAAAACATAGAAAAACGCTGTTTTGAACTATTCAAACTGACAAATTCATGTTTCTTTCGTGAGAAACGGCGATTTATGAGAAATGACGATAAAATTGCTGTTTTAAACTTGCAAAAACATAGAAAAACGCTGTTTTCAACTATTCAAACTGATAAATTCATGTTTCTTACGTTCCAAACGGTGGATTTTTGTGAAATCACGATAAAATTGCTGTTTTAAACTTGCAAAAACATTGAAAAACGCTGTTTTCAACTATTCAAACTGACAAATTCATGTTTCTTCCGTGCGAAACGGCGATTTATGAGAAATTACGATAAAATTGCTGTTTTAAACTTGCAAAAACATAGAAAAACGCTGTTTTGAACTATTCAAACTGACAAATTCATGTTTCTTTCGTGTGAAACGGCGATTTATGAGAAATGACGATAAAATTGCTGTTTTAAACTTGCAAAAACATAGAAAAACGCTGTTTTGAACTACTCAAACTGACAAATTCATGTTTGTTCCGTGCTAAACGGCGATTTATGAGAAATTACTATAAAATTGCTGTTATAAACTTGCAAAAACATAGAAAAACGCTGTTTTGAACTATTCAAACTGACAAATTCATGTTTCTTTCGTGTGAAACGGCGATTTATGAGAAATGACGATAAAATTGCTGTTTTAAACTTGCAAAAACATAGAAAAACGCTGTTTTGAACTATTAAAACTGACAAATTCATGTTTCTTACGTGTGAAACGGCGATGTATGAGAAATGACGATAAAATTGCTGTTTTAAACTTGCAAAAACATAGAAAAACGCTGTTTTGAACTATTCAAACTGACAAATTCATGTTTCTTTCGTGCGAAACGGCGATTTATGAGAAATGACGATAAAATTGCTGTTTTAAACTTGCAAAAACATAGAAAAACGCTGTTTTCATTTATTCAAACTGATAAATTCATGTTTCTTACGTTCCAAACGGTGGATTTTTGTGAAATCACGATAAAATTGCTGTTTTATACTTGCAAAAACATTGAAAAACGCTGTTTTCAACTATTCAAACTGACAAATTCATGTTTCTTACGTGTGAAACGGCGATTTATGAGAAATGACGATAAAATTGCTGTTTTAAACTTGCAAAAACATAGAAAAACGCTGTTTTTAACTATTCAAACTGATAAATTCATATTTCTTTCGTGCGAAACGGCGATTTATGAGAATTGACGATAAAATTGCTGTTTTAAACTTGCAAAAAAAATAGAAAAACGCTGTTTTGAACTATTCAAACTGACAAATTCATGTTTCTTTCGTGTGAAACGGCGATTTATGAGAAATGACGATAAAATTGCTGTTTTAAACTTGCAAAAACATAGAAAAACGCTGTTTTGAACTAATCAAACTGACAAATTCATGTTTCTTTCGTGCGAAACGGCGATTTATGAGAAATGACGATAAAATTGCTGTTTTAAACTTGCAAAAACATAGAAAAACGCTGTTTTCAACTATTCAAACTGATAAATTCATGTTTCTTCCGTGCGAAACGGCGATTTATGAGAAATGACGATAAAATTTCTGTTTTAAACTTGCAAAAACATAGAAAAACCCTGTTTTGAACTATTCAAACTGACAAATTCATGTTTCTTTCGTGTGAAACGGCGATTTTTGAGAAATGACGATAAAATTGCTGTTTTCAACTTGCAAAAACATAGAAAAACGCTGTTTTGAACTATTCAAACTGAAAATTCATGATTCTTTCGTGTGAAACGGCGATTTATGAGAAATGACGATAAAATTGCTGTTTTAAGCTTGCAAAAACATAGAAAAACGCTGTTTTGAACTATTCAAACTGACAAATTCATGTTTCTTTCGTGCGAAACGGCGAATTATGAGAAATGACGATAAAATTGCTGTTTTAAACTTGCAAAAACATAGAAAAACGCTGTTTTCAACTATTCAAACTGATAAATTCATGTTTCTTACGTTCCAAACGGTGGATTTTTGTGAAATCACGATTAAATTGCTGTTTTAAACTTGCAAAAACATTGAAAAACGCTGTTTTCAACTATTTAAACTGACAAATTCATGTTTCTTCCGTGCGAAACGGCGATTTATGAGAAATTACGATAAAATTGCTGTTTTAAACTTGCAAAAACATAGAAAAACGCTGTTTTGAACTATTCAAACTGACAAATACATGTTTCTTTCGTGTGAAACGGCGACTTATGAGAAATGACGATAAAATTGCTGTTTTAAACTTGCAAAAACTTAGAAAAACCCTGTTTTGAACTATTCAAACTGACAAATTCATGTTTCTTTCGTGCGAAACGGCGATTTATGATAAATGACGATAAAATTGCTGTTTTAAACTTGCAAAAACATAGAAAAACGCTGTTTTGAACTATTCAAACTGATAAATTCATGTTTCTTACGTTGGAAACGGTGGATTTTTGTGAAATCATGTTAAAATTGCTGTTTTAAACTTGCAAAAACATAGAAAAACGATGTTTTTAACTATTCAAACTGACAAATTCATGTTTCTTCCGTGCGAAACGGCGATTTATGAGAAATGACGATAAAATTGCTGTTTTAAACTTGCAAAAACATAGAAAAACGCTGTTTTGAACTATTCAAACTGACAAATTCGTGTTTCTTTCGTGTGAAACGGCGATTTATGAGAAATGACTTTAAAATTGCTGTTTTAAACTTGCAAAAACATAGAAAAACGTTGTTTTGAACTATTCAAACTGACAAATTCATGTTTCTTCCGTGCGAAACGACGATTTATGAGAAATGACGATAAAATTGCTGTTTTAAACTTGCAAAAACATAGAAAAACGCTGTTTTCAACTATTCAAACTGATAAATTCATGTTTCTTACTTTCGAAACGGTGGATTTTTGTGAAATCACGATAAAATTGCTGTTTTAAACTTGCAAAAATATAGAAAAACGCTGTTTTCAACTATTCAAACTGATAAATTCATATTTCTTACGTTGGAAACGGTGGATTTTTGTGAAATCACGATAAAATTGCTGTTTTAAACTTGCAAAAACATAGAAAACGCTGTTTTGAACTATCCAAACTGACAAATTCAGTTTTGTGGTTTGGGGTTCGAGGTTTGATGTTTGGGGTTGAGGTTTGGGGTTTGAGGTTTGGGGTTCGCGGTTTGAGGTTTGGGTTTGGGGTTCGGTGTTTGAGGTTTGGGGTTCGCGGTTTGAGGTTTGGGGTTGGGGTTCGGTGTTTGAGGTTTGGGGTTTGGGGTTCGAGGTTTGAGGTTTGGGGTTCGAGGTTTGAGGTTTGGGGTTGAGGTTTGGGGTTTGAGGTTGGGGTTGGGGGTTCGAGTTTTGGGCTTTGGGGTTGAGGTTTGGGGTTGAGGTTTAGGGTTGAGGTTTGGGGTTGAGGTTTGGGGTTGAGGTTTGGGGTTGAGGTTTGGGGTTGAGGTTTAGGGTTGAGGTTTGGGGTTGAGGTATTAAACTTGCAAAAACATTGAAAAACGCTGTTTTCAACTATTCAAACTGACAAATTCATGTTTATTCCGTGCGAAACGGCGATTTATGAGAAATTACGATAAAATTACTGTTTTAAACTTGCAAAAACATAGAAAAAAGCTGTTTTGAACTATTCAAACTGACAAATTCATGTTTCTTTCGTGTGAAACGGCGATTTATGAGAAATGACGATAAAATTGCTGTTTTAAACTTGCAAAAACATAGAAAAACGCTGTTTTGAACTATTCAAACTGACAAATTCATGTTTCTTTCGTGCGAAACGGCGATTTATGAGAAATGACGATAAAATTGCTGTTTTAAACTTGCAAAAACTTAGAAAAACTCTGTTTTGAACTATTCAAACTGACAAATTCATGTTTCTTTCGTGAGAAACGGCGATTTATGATAAATGACGATAAAATTGCTTTTTTAAACTTGCAAAAACATAGAAAAACGCTGTTTTGAACTATTCAAACGGACAAATTCATGTTTCTTTCGTGTGAAACAGCGATTTATGAGAAATGACGATAAAATTGCTGTTTTAAACTTGCAAAAACATAGAAAAACGCTGTTTTGAACTATTCAAACTGACAAATTCATGTTTCTTTTGTGCGAAACGGCGATTTATGAGAAATGACGATAAAATTGCTGTTTTAAACTTGCAAAAACATAGAAAAACGCTGTTTTGACTATTCAAACTGACAAATTCATGTTTCTTTCGTGTGAAACGGCGATTTATGAGAAATGACGATAAAATTGCTGTTTTAAACTTGCAAAAACATAGAAAAACGCTGTTTTGAACTATTCAAACTGACAAATTCATGTTTCTTTCGTGCGAAACGGCGATTTATGAGAAATGACGATAAAATTGCTGTTTTAAACTTGCAAAAACATAGAAAAACGCTGTTTTGACTATTCAAACTGACAAATTCATGTTTCTTTCGTGTGAAACGGCGATTTATGAGAAATGACGATAAAATTGCTGTTTTAAACTTGCAAAAACATAGAAAAACGCTGTTTTGAACTATTCAAACTGACAAATTCATGTTTCTTTCGTGCGAAACGGCGATTTATGAGAAATGACGATAAAATTGGTGTTTTAAACTTGCAAAAACATAGAAAAACGCTGTTTTCAACTATTCAAACTGATAAATTCATGTTTCTTACGTTCCAAACGGTGGATTTTTGTGAAATCACGATAAAATTGCTGTTTTAAACTTGCAAAAACATAGAAAAACGCTGTTTTGAACTATTCAAACTGACAAATTCATGTTTCTTTCGTGCGAAACGGCGATTTATGAGAAATGACGATAAAATTGCTGTTTTAAACTTGCAAAAACATAGAAAAACGCTGTTTTGAACTACTCAAACTGACAAATTCATGTTTCTTTCGTGCGAAACGGCGATTTATGATAAATGACGATAAAATTGCTGTTTTAAACTTGCAAAAACATAGAAAAACGCTGTTTTGAACTATTCAAACTGATAAATTCATGTTTCTTACGTTGGAAACGGTGGATTTTTGTGAAATCACGATAAAATTGCTGTTTTAAACTTGCAAAAACATTGAAAAACGCTGTTTTTAACTATTCAAACTGACAAATTCATGTTTCTTCCGTGCGAAACGGCGATTTATGAGAAATTACGATAAAATTGCTGTTTTAAACTTGCAAAAACATAGAAAAACGCTGTTTTGAACTTATCAAAATGACAAATTCATGTTTCTTTCGTGTGAAACGGCGATTTATGAGAAATGACGATAAAATTGCTGTTTTAAACTTGCAAAAACATAGAAAAACGCTGTTTTGAACTACTCAAACTGACAAATTCATGTTTCTTCCGTGCGAAACGGCGATTTATGAGAAATTACTATAAAATTGCTGTTATAAACTTGCAAAAACATAGAAAAACGCTGTTTTGAACTATTCAAACTGACAAATTCATGTTTCTTTCGTGTGAAACGGCGATTTATGAGAAATGACGATAAAATTGCTGTTTTAAACTTGCAAAAACATAGAAAAACGCTGTTTTGAACTATTCAAACTGACAAATTCATGTTTCTTACGTGTGAAACGGCGATTTATGAGAAATGACGATAAAATTGCTGTTTTAAACTTGCAAAAACATAGAAAAAACGCTGTTTTGAACTATTCAAACTGACAAATTCATGTTTCTTTTGTGAGAAACGGCGATTTATGAGAAATGACGATTAAATTGCTGTTTTAAACTTGCAAAAACATAGAAAAACGCTGTTTTCAACTATTCAAACTGATAAATTCATGTTTCTTACTTTCGAAACGGTGGATTTTTGTGAAATCACGATAAAATTGCTGTTTTAAACTTGCAAAAATATAGAAAAACGCTGTTTTCAACTATTCAAACTGATAAATTCATGTTTCTTACGTTGGAAACGGTGGATTTTTGTGAAATCACGATAAAATTGCTGTTTTAAACTTGCAAAAACATAGAAAACGCTGTTTTGAACTATCCAAACTGACAAATTCAGTTTTGTGGTTTGGGGTTCGAGGTTTGATGTTTGGGGTTGAGGTTTGGGGTTTGAGGTTTGGGGTTCGGTGTTTGAGGTTTGGGGTTTGGGGTTCGAGGTTTGAGGTTTGGGGTTCGAGGTTTGAGGTTTGGGGTTGAGGTTTGGGGTTTGAGGTTGGGGTTGGGGGTTCGAGTTTTGGGCTTTGGGGTTGAGGTTTGGGGTTGAGGTTTAGGGTTGAGGTTTGGGGTTGAGGTTTGGGGTTGAGGTTTGGGGTTGAGGTTTGGGGTTGAGGTTTAGGGTTGAGGTTTGGGGTTGAGGTATTAAACTTGCAAAAACATTGAAAAACGCTGTTTTCAACTATTCAAACTGACAAATTCATGTTTATTCCGTGCGAAACGGCGATTTATGAGAAATTACGATAAAATTACTGTTTTAAACTTGCAAAAACATAGAAAAAAGCTGTTTTGAACTATTCAAACTGACAAATTCATGTTTCTTTCGTGTGAAACGGCGATTTATGAGAAATGACGATAAAATTGCTGTTTTAAACTTGCAAAAACATAGAAAAACGCTGTTTTGAACTATTCAAACTGACAAATTCATGTTTCTTTCGTGCGAAACGGCGATTTATGAGAAATGACGATAAAATTGCTGTTTTAAACTTGCAAAAACTTAGAAAAACTCTGTTTTGAACTATTCAAACTGACAAATTCATGTTTCTTTCGTGAGAAACGGCGATTTATGATAAATGACGATAAAATTGCTTTTTTAAACTTGCAAAAACATAGAAAAACGCTGTTTTGAACTATTCAAACGGACAAATTCATGTTTCTTTCGTGTGAAACAGCGATTTATGAGAAATGACGATAAAATTGCTGTTTTAAACTTGCAAAAACATAGAAAAACGCTGTTTTGAACTATTCAAACTGACAAATTCATGTTTCTTTTGTGCGAAACGGCGATTTATGAGAAATGACGATAAAATTGCTGTTTTAAACTTGCAAAAACATAGAAAAACGCTGTTTTGACTATTCAAACTGACAAATTCATGTTTCTTTCGTGTGAAACGGCGATTTATGAGAAATGACGATAAAATTGCTGTTTTAAACTTGCAAAAACATAGAAAAACGCTGTTTTGAACTATTCAAACTGACAAATTCATGTTTCTTTCGTGCGAAACGGCGATTTATGAGAAATGACGATAAAATTGCTGTTTTAAACTTGCAAAAACATAGAAAAACGCTGTTTTGACTATTCAAACTGACAAATTCATGTTTCTTTCGTGTGAAACGGCGATTTATGAGAAATGACGATAAAATTGCTGTTTTAAACTTGCAAAAACATAGAAAAACGCTGTTTTGAACTATTCAAACTGACAAATTCATGTTTCTTTCGTGCGAAACGGCGATTTATGAGAAATGACGATAAAATTGGTGTTTTAAACTTGCAAAAACATAGAAAAACGCTGTTTTCAACTATTCAAACTGATAAATTCATGTTTCTTACGTTCCAAACGGTGGATTTTTGTGAAATCACGATAAAATTGCTGTTTTAAACTTGCAAAAACATAGAAAAACGCTGTTTTGAACTATTCAAACTGACAAATTCATGTTTCTTTCGTGCGAAACGGCGATTTATGAGAAATGACGATAAAATTGCTGTTTTAAACTTGCAAAAACATAGAAAAACGCTGTTTTGAACTACTCAAACTGACAAATTCATGTTTCTTTCGTGCGAAACGGCGATTTATGATAAATGACGATTAAATTGCTGTTTTAAACTTGCAAAAACATAGAAAAACGCTGTTTTGAACTATTCAAACTGATAAATTCATGTTTCTTACGTTGGAAACGGTGGATTTTTGTGAAATCACGATAAAATTGCTGTTTTAAACTTGCAAAAACATTGAAAAACGCTGTTTTTAACTATTCAAACTGACAAATTCATGTTTCTTCCGTGCGAAACGGCGATTTATGAGAAATTACGATAAAATTGCTGTTTTAAACTTGCAAAAACATAGAAAAACGCTGTTTTGAACTTATCAAAATGACAAATTCATGTTTCTTTCGTGTGAAACGGCGATTTATGAGAAATGACGATAAAATTGCTGTTTTAAACTTGCAAAAACATAGAAAAACGCTGTTTTGAACTACTCAAACTGACAAATTCATGTTTCTTCCGTGCGAAACGGCGATTTATGAGAAATTACTATAAAATTGCTGTTATAAACTTGCAAAAACATAGAAAAACGCTGTTTTGAACTATTCAAACTGACAAATTCATGTTTCTTTCGTGTGAAACGGCGATTTATGAGAAATGACGATAAAATTGCTGTTTTAAACTTGCAAAAACATAGAAAAACGCTGTTTTGAACTATTCAAACTGACAAATTCATGTTTCTTACGTGTGAAACGGCGATTTATGAGAAATGACGATAAAATTGCTGTTTTAAACTTGCAAAAACATAGAAAAACGCTGTTTTGAACTATTCAAACTGACAAATTCATGTTTCTTTTGTGAGAAACGGCGATTTATGAGAAATGACGATTAAATTGCTGTTTTAAACTTGCAAAAACATAGAAAAACGCTGTTTTCAACTATTCAAACTGATAAATTCATGTTTCTTACTTTCGAAACGGTGGATTTTTGTGAAATCACGATAAAATTGCTGTTTTAAACTTGCAAAAATATAGAAAAACGCTGTTTTCAACTATTCAAACTGATAAATTCATGTTTCTTACGTTGGAAACGGTGGATTTTTGTGAAATCACGATAAAATTGCTGTTTTAAACTTGCAAAAACATAGAAAACGCTGTTTTGAACTATCCAAACTGACAAATTCAGTTTTGTGGTTTGGGGTTCGAGGTTTGATGTTTGGGGTTGAGGTTTGGGGTTTGAGGTTTGGGGTTCGGTGTTTGAGGTTTGGGGTTTGGGGTTCGAGGTTTGAGGTTTGGGGTTCGAGGTTTGAGGTTTGGGGTTGAGGTTTGGGGTTTGAGGTTGGGGTTGGGGGTTCGAGTTTTGGGCTTTGGGGTTGAGGTTTGGGGTTGAGGTTTAGGGTTGAGGTTTGGGGTTGAGGTTTGGGGTTGAGGTTTGGGGTTGAGGTTTGGGGTTGAGGTTTAGGGTTGAGGTTTGGGGTTGAGGTATTAAACTTGCAAAAACATTGAAAAACGCTGTTTTCAACTATTCAAACTGACAAATTCATGTTTATTCCGTGCGAAACGGCGATTTATGAGAAATTACGATAAAATTACTGTTTTAAACTTGCAAAAACATAGAAAAAAGCTGTTTTGAACTATTCAAACTGACAAATTCATGTTTCTTTCGTGTGAAACGGCGATTTATGAGAAATGACGATAAAATTGCTGTTTTAAACTTGCAAAAACATAGAAAAACGCTGTTTTGAACTATTCAAACTGACAAATTCATGTTTCTTTCGTGCGAAACGGCGATTTATGAGAAATGACGATAAAATTGCTGTTTTAAACTTGCAAAAACTTAGAAAAACTCTGTTTTGAACTATTCAAACTGACAAATTCATGTTTCTTTCGTGAGAAACGGCGATTTATGATAAATGACGATAAAATTGCTTTTTTAAACTTGCAAAAACATAGAAAAACGCTGTTTTGAACTATTCAAACGGACAAATTCATGTTTCTTTCGTGTGAAACAGCGATTTATGAGAAATGACGATAAAATTGCTGTTTTAAACTTGCAAAAACATAGAAAAACGCTGTTTTGAACTATTCAAACTGACAAATTCATGTTTCTTTTGTGCGAAACGGCGATTTATGAGAAATGACGATAAAATTGCTGTTTTAAACTTGCAAAAACATAGAAAAACGCTGTTTTGACTATTCAAACTGACAAATTCATGTTTCTTTCGTGTGAAACGGCGATTTATGAGAAATGACGATAAAATTGCTGTTTTAAACTTGCAAAAACATAGAAAAACGCTGTTTTGAACTATTCAAACTGACAAATTCATGTTTCTTTCGTGCGAAACGGCGATTTATGAGAAATGACGATAAAATTGCTGTTTTAAACTTGCAAAAACATAGAAAAACGCTGTTTTGACTATTCAAACTGACAAATTCATGTTTCTTTCGTGTGAAACGGCGATTTATGAGAAATGACGATAAAATTGCTGTTTTAAACTTGCAAAAACATAGAAAAACGCTGTTTTGAACTATTCAAACTGACAAATTCATGTTTCTTTCGTGCGAAACGGCGATTTATGAGAAATGACGATAAAATTGGTGTTTTAAACTTGCAAAAACATAGAAAAACGCTGTTTTCAACTATTCAAACTGATAAATTCATGTTTCTTACGTTCCAAACGGTGGATTTTTGTGAAATCACGATAAAATTGCTGTTTTAAACTTGCAAAAACATAGAAAAACGCTGTTTTGAACTATTCAAACTGACAAATTCATGTTTCTTTCGTGCGAAACGGCGATTTATGAGAAATGACGATAAAATTGCTGTTTTAAACTTGCAAAAACATAGAAAAACGCTGTTTTGAACTACTCAAACTGACAAATTCATGTTTCTTTCGTGCGAAACGGCGATTTATGATAAATGACGATTAAATTGCTGTTTTAAACTTGCAAAAACATAGAAAAACGCTGTTTTGAACTATTCAAACTGATAAATTCATGTTTCTTACGTTGGAAACGGTGGATTTTTGTGAAATCACGATAAAATTGCTGTTTTAAACTTGCAAAAACATTGAAAAACGCTGTTTTTAACTATTCAAACTGACAAATTCATGTTTCTTCCGTGCGAAACGGCGATTTATGAGAAATTACGATAAAATTGCTGTTTTAAACTTGCAAAAACATAGAAAAACGCTGTTTTGAACTTATCAAAATGACAAATTCATGTTTCTTTCGTGTGAAACGGCGATTTATGAGAAATGACGATAAAATTGCTGTTTTAAACTTGCAAAAACATAGAAAAACGCTGTTTTGAACTACTCAAACTGACAAATTCATGTTTCTTCCGTGCGAAACGGCGATTTATGAGAAATTACTATAAAATTGCTGTTATAAACTTGCAAAAACATAGAAAAACGCTGTTTTGAACTATTCAAACTGACAAATTCATGTTTCTTTCGTGTGAAACGGCGATTTATGAGAAATGACGATAAAATTGCTGTTTTAAACTTGCAAAAACATAGAAAAACGCTGTTTTGAACTATTCAAACTGACAAATTCATGTTTCTTACGTGTGAAACGGCGATTTATGAGAAATGACGATAAAATTGCTGTTTTAAACTTGCAAAAACATAGAAAAACGCTGTTTTGAACTATTCAAACTGACAAATTCATGTTTCTTTTGTGAGAAACGGCGATTTATGAGAAATGACGATTAAATTGCTGTTTTAAACTTGCAAAAACATAGAAAAACGCTGTTTTGAACTATTCAAACTGACAAATTCGTGTTTCTTTCGTGTGAAACGGCGATTTATGAGAAATGACGATAAAATTGCTGTTTTAAACTTGCAAAAACATAGAAAAACGCTGTTTTGAACTACTCAAACTGACAAATTCATGTTTCTTCCGTGCGAAACGGCGATTTATGAGAAATTACTATAAAATTGCTGTTATAAACTTGCAAAAACATAGAAAAACGCTGTTTTGAACTATTCAAACTTACAAATTCATGTTTCTTTCGTGTGAAACGGCGATTTATGAGAAATTACTATAAAATTGCTGTTATAAACTTGCAAAAACATAGAAAAACGCTGTTTTGAACTATTCAAACTGACAAATTCATGTTTCTTTCGTGTGAAACGGCGATTTATGAGAAATGACGATAAAATTGCTGTTTTAAACTTGCAAAAACATAGAAAAACGCTGTTTTGAACTAATCAAACTGACAAATTCATGTTTCTTTCGTGCGAAACGGCGATTTATGATAAATGACGATAAAATTGCTGTTTTAAACTTGCAAAAACATAGAAAAACGCTGTTTTCAACTATTCAAACTGATAAATTCATGTTTCTTCCGTGCGAAACGGCGATTTATGAGAAATTACGATAAAATTACTGTTTTAAACTTGCAAAAACATAGAAAAACGCTGTTTTAACTATTCAAACTGACAAATTCATGTTTCTTTCGTGTGAAACGGCGATTTATGAGAAATGACGATAAAATTGCTGTTTTAAACTTGCAAAAACATAGAAAAACCCTGTTTTGAACTATTCAAACTGACAAATTCATGTTTATTTCGTGTGAAACGGCGATTTATGAGAAATGACGATAAAATTGCTGTTTTCAACTTGCAAAAACATAGAAAAACGCTGTTTTGAACTATTCAAACTGACAAATTCATGTTTCTTTCGTGCGAAACCGCGATTTATGAGAAATGACAATAAAATTGCTGTTTTAAACTTGCAAAAACATAGAAAAACGCTGTTTTCAAATATTCAAACTGATAAATTCATGTTTCTTACGTTCCAAACGGTGGATTTTTGTGAAATCACGATAAAATTGCTGTTTTAAACTTGCAAAAACATAGAAAAACGCTGTTTTCAACTATTCAAACTGACAAATTCATGTTTCTTCCGTGCGAAACGGCGACTTATGAGAAAAAACGATAAAATTGCTGTTTTAAACTTGCAAAAACATAGAAAAACGCTGTTTTGAACTATTCAAACTGACAAATTCATGTTTCTTACGTTGGAAACGGTGGATTTTTGTGAAATCACGTTAAAATTGCTGTTTTAAACTTGCAAAAACATTGAAAAACGATGTTTTTAACTATTCAAACTGACAAATTCATGTTTCTTTCGTGCGAAACGGCGATTTATGAGAAATGACGATAAAATTGCTGTTTTAAACTTGCAAAAACATAGAAAAACGCTGTTTTCAACTATTCAAACTGATAAATTCATGTTTCTTCCGTGCGAAACGGCGATTTTTGAGAAATGACGATAAAATTGCTGTTTTAAACTTGCAAAAACATAGAAAAACGCTGTTTTGAACTATTCAAACTGACAAATTCGTGTTTCTTTCGTGTGAAACGGCGATTTATGAGAAATGACGATAAAATTGCTGTTTTAAACTTGCAAAAACATAGAAAAACGCTGTTTTCAACTATTCAAACTGATAAATTCATGTTTCTTCCGTGCGAAACGGCGATATATGAGAAATGGCGATAAAATTGCTGTTTTAAACTTGCAAAAACATAGAAAAACGCTGTTTTGAACTATTCAAACTGACAAATTCGTGTTTCTTTCGTGTGAAACGGCGATTTATGAGAAATGACGATAAAATTGCTGTTTTAAACTTGCAAAAACATAGAAAAACGCTGTTTTGAACTATTCTAACTGACAAATTCATGTTTCTTACGTGTGAAACGGCGATTTATGAGAAATGACGATAAAATTGCTGTTTTAACTTGCAAAAACATAGAAAAACCCTGTTTTGAACTATTCAAACTGACAAATTCATGTTTCTTTCGTGCGAAACGGCGATTTATGAGAAATGACGATAAAATTGCTGTTTTAAACTTGCAAAAACATAGAAAAACGCTGTTTTCAACTATTCAAACTGATAAATTCATGTTTCTTACGTTCCAAACGGTGGATTTTTGTGAAATCACGATAAAATTGCTGTTTTAAACTTGCAAAAACATAGAAAAACGCTGTTTTGAACTATTCAAACTGACAAATTCATGTTTCTTACGTGTGAAACGGCGATTTATGAGAAATGACGATAAAATTGCTGTTTTAAACTTGCAAAAACATAGAAAAACCCTGTTTTGAACTATTCAAACTGACAAATTCATGTTTCTTTCGTGCGAAACGGCGATTTATGAGAAATGACGATAAAATTGCTGTTTAAACTTGCAAAAACATAGAAAAACGCTGTTTTCAACTATTCAAACTGATAAATTCATGTTTCTTACGTTCCAAACGGTGGATTTTTGTGAAATCACGATAAAATTGCTGTTTTAAACTTGCAAAAACATAGAAAAACGCTGTTTTGAACTATTCAAACTGACAAATTCATGTTTCTTTCGTGCGAAACGGCGATTTATGAGAAATGACGATAAAATTGCTGTTTTAAACTTGCAAAAACATAGAAAAACGCTGTTTTGAACTACTCAAACTGACAAATTCATGTTTCTTTCGTGCGAAACGCGATTTATGATAAATGACGAAAAATTGCTGTTTTAAACTTGCAAAAACATAGAAAAACGCTGTTTTCAATTATTCAAACTGATAAATTCATGTTTCTTACGTTCCAAACGGTGGTTTTTGTGAAATCACGATAAAATTGCTGTTTTAAAACTTGCAAAAACATAGAAAAACGCTGTTTTGAACTATTCAAACTGACAAATTCATGTTTCTTTCGTGCGAAACGGCGATTTATGAGAAATGACGATAAAATTGCTGTTTTAAACTTGCAAAAACATAGAAAAACGCTGTTTTGAACTACTCAAACTGACAAATTCATGTTTCTTTCGTGCGAAACGGCGATTTATGATAAATGACGATAAAATTGCTGTTTTAAACTTGCAAAAACATAGAAAAACGCTGTTTTGAACTACTCAAACTGACAAATTCATGTTTCTTCCGTGCGAAACGGCGATTTATGAGAAATTACTATAAAATTGCTGTTATAACTTGCAAAAACATAGAAAAACGCTGTTTTGAACTATTCAAACTGACAAATTCATGTTTCTTTCGTGTGAAACGGCGATTTATGAGAAATGACGATAAAATTGCTGTTTTAAACTTGCAAAAACATAGAAAAACGCTGTTTTGAACTATTCAAACTGACAAATTCATGTTTCTTCCGTGCAAAACGGCGATTTATGAGAAATTACGATAAAATTGCTGTTTTAAACTTGCAAAAACATAGAAAAACCCTGTTTTGAACTATTTAAACTGACAAATTCATGTTTCTTTCGTGCGAAACGGCGATTTATGAGAAATGACGATAAAATTGCTGTTTTAAACTTGCAAAAACATAGAAAAACGCTGTTTTCAACTATTCAAACTGATAAATTCATGTTTCTTACGTTCCAAACGGTGGATTTTTGTGAAATCACGATAAAATTGCTGTTTTAAACTTGCAAAAACATAGAAAAACGCTGTTTTGAACTATTCAAACTGACAAATTCATGTTTCTTCCGTGCGAAACGGCGATTTATGAGAAATTACGATAAAATTGCTGTTTTAAACTTGCAAAAACATAGAAAAACCCTGTTTTGAACTACTCAAACTGACAAATTCATGTTTCTTCCGTGCGAAACGGCGATTTATGAGAAATTACTATAAAATTGCTGTTATAAACTTGCAAAAACATAGAAAAACGCTGTTTTGAACTATTCAAACTGACAAATTCATGTTTCTTTCGTGTGAAACGGCGATTTATGAGAAATGACGATAAAATTGCTGTTTTAAACTTGCAAAAACATAGAAAAACGCTGTTTTGAACTATTCAAACTGACAAATTCATGTTTCTTACGTGTGAAACGGCGATTTATGAGAAATGACGAAAAAAATTGCTGTTTTAAACTTGCAAAAACATAGAAAAACGCTGTTTTGAACTATTCAAACTGACAAATTCATGTTTCTTTTGTGAGAAACGGCGATTTATGAGAAATGATGATAAAATTGCTGTTTTAAACTTGCAAAAACATAGAAAAACGCTGTTTTCAACTATTCAAACTGATAAATTCATGTTTCTTCCGTGCGAAACGGCGATTTATGAGAAATTACGATAAAATTGCTGTTTTAAACTTGCAAAAACATAGAAAAACGCTGTTTTAACTATTCAAACTGACAAATTCATGTTCTTACGTGTGAAACGGCGATTTATGAGAAATGACGATAAAATTGCTGTTTCAAACTTGCAAAAACATAGAAAAACGCTGTTTTGAACTACTCAAACTGACAAATTCATGTTTCTTCCGTGCGAAACGGCGATTTATGAGAAATGACGATAAAATTGCTGTTTTAAACTTGCAAAAACATAGAAAAACGCTGTTTTCAACTATTCAAACTGATAAATTCATGTTTCTTCCGTGCGAAACGGCGATTTATGAGAAATTACGATAAAATTGCTGTTTTAAACTTGCAAAAACATAGAAAAACGCTGTTTTAACTATTCAAACTGACAAATTCATGTTTCTTTCGTGTGAAACGGCGATTTATGAGAAATGAAGATAAAATTGCTGTTTTCAACTTGCAAAAACATAGAAAAACGCTGTTTTGAACTATTCAAACTGACAAATTCATGTTTCTTTCGTGCGAAACCGCGATTATGAGAAATGACAATAAAATTGCTGTTTTAAACTTGCAAAAACATAGAAAAACGCTGTTTTCAAATATTCAAACTGATAAATTCATGTTTCTTACGTTCCAAACGGTGGATTTTTGTGAAATCACGATAAAATTGCTGTTTTAAACTTGCAAAAACATAGAAAAACGCTGTTTTCAACTATTCAAACTGACAAATTCATGTTTCTTCCGTGCGAAACGGCGATTTATGAGAAATTACGATAAAATTGCTGTTTTAAACTTGCAAAAACATAGAAAAACGCTGTTTTGAACTATTCAAACTGACAAATTCATGTTTCTTACGTTGGAAACGGTGGATTTTTGTGAAATCACGTTAAAATTGCTGTTTTAAACTTGCAAAAACATTGAAAAACGATGTTTTTAACTATTCAAACTGACAAATTCATGTTTCTTCCGTGCGAAACGGCGATTTATGAGAAATGACGATAAAATTGCTGTTTTAAACTTGCAAAAACATAGAAAAACGCTGTTTTGAACTATTCAAACTGACAAATTCGTGTTTCTTTCGTGTGAAACGGCGATTTATGAGAAATGACGATAAAATTGCTGTTTTAAACTTGCAAAAACATAGAAAAACGCTGTTTTCAACTATTCAAACTGACAAATTCATGTTTATTCCGTGCGAAACGGCGATTTATGAGAAATTACGATAAAATTGCTGTTTTAAACTTGCAAAAACATAGAAAAAAGCTGTTTTGAACTATTCAAACTGACAAATTCATGTTTCTTTCGTGTGAAACGGCGATTTATGAGAAATGACGATAAAATTGCTGTTTTAAACTTGCAAAAACATAGAAAAACGCTGTTTTCAACTATTCAAACTGACAAATTCATTTTTCTTCCGTGCGAAACGGCGATTTATGAGAAATGACGATAAAATTGCTGTTTTAAACTTGCAAAAACATAGAAAAACGCTGTTTTGAACTATTCAAACTGACAAATTCGTGTTTCTTTCGTGTGAAACGGCGATTTATGAGAAATGACGATAAAATTGCTGTTTTAAACTTGCAAAAACATAGAAAAACGCTGTTTTCAACTATTCAAACTGATAAATTCATGTTTCTTACTTTCGAAACGGTGGATTTTTGTGAAATCACGATAAAATTGCTGTTTTTAACTTGCAAAAATATAGAAAAACGCTGTTTTCAACTATTCAAACTGATAAATTCATGTTTCTTACGTTGGAAACGGTGGATTTTTGTGAAATCACGATAAAATTGCTGTTTTAAACTTGCAAAAACATAGAAAACGCTGTTTTGAACTATCCAAACTGACAAATTCAGTTTTGTGGTTTGGGGTTCGAGGTTTGATGTTTGGGGTTGAGGTTTGGGGTTTGAGGTTTGGGGTTCGCGGTTTGAGGTTTGGGTTTGGGGTTCGGTGTTTGAGGATTGGGGTTCGCGGTTTGAGGTTTGGGGTTGGGGTTCGGTGTTTGAGGTTTGGGTTTGGGGTTCGAGGTTTGAGGTTTGGGGTTCGAGGTTTGAGGTTTGGGGTTGAGGTTTGGGGTTTGAGGTTTGGGGTTGGGGGTTCGAGTTTTGGGCTTTGGGGTTGAGGTTTGGGGTTGAGGTTTGGGGTTGAGGTTTAGGGTTGAGGTTTGGGGTTGAGGTTTGGGGTTGAGGTTTGGGGTCTAGGTTTGGGGTTGAGGTTTGGGGTTGAGGTTTGGGGTTGAGGTTTGGGGTTGAGGTTTGGGGTTGAGGTTTGGGGTTTGAGGTTAGGGATTTGGGGTTCGAAGTTTGAGGTTTGGGGTTTGAGGTTTGGGGTTGGGGGTTCGAATTTTGGGGTTTGGGGTTGAGGTTTGGGATTGAGGTATTAAACTTGCAAAAACATTGAAAAACGCTGTTTTCAACTATTCAAACTGACAAATTCATGTTTATTCCGTGCGAAACGGCGATTTATGAGAAATTACGATAAAATTGCTGTTTTAAACTTGCAAAAACATAGAAAAAAGCTGTTTTGAACTATTCAAACTGACAAATTCATGTTTCTTTCGTGTGAAACGGCGATTTATGAGAAATGACGATAAAATTGCTGTTTTAAACTTGCAAAAACATAGAAAAACGCTGTTTTGAACTATTCAAACTGACAAATTCATGTTTCTTTTGTGCGAAACGGCGATTTATGATAAATGACGATAAAATTGCTTTTTTAAACTTGCAAAAACATAGAAAAACGCTGTTTTGAACTATTCAAACGGACAAATTCATGTTTCTTTCGTGTGAAACAGCGATTTATGAGAAATGACGATAAAATTGCTGTTTTAAACTTGCAAAAACATAGAAAAACGCTGTTTTGAACTATTCAAACTGACAAATTCATGTTTCTTTTGTGCGAAACGGCGATTTATGAGAAATGACGATAAAATTGCTGTTTTAAACTTGCAAAAACATAGAAAAACGCTGTTTTGACTATTCAAACTGACAAATTCATGTTTCTTACGTGTGAAACGGCGATTTATGAGAAATGACGATAAAATTGCTGTTTTAAACTTGCAAAAACATCGAAAAACGCTGTTTTCAACTATTCAAACTGATAAATTCATGTTTCTTACGTTCCAAACGGTGGATTTTTGTGAAATCACGGTAAAATTGCTGTTTTAAACTTGCAAAAACATATAAAAACGCTGTTTTGAACTATTCAAACTGACAAATTCATGTTTCTTTCGTGCGAAACGGCGATTTATGAGAAATGACGATAAAATTGCTGTTTTAAACTTGCAAAAACATAGAAAAACGCTGTTTTGAACTACTCAAACTGACAAATTCATGTTTCTTGCGTGCGAAACGGCGATTTATGATAAATGACGATAAAATTGCTGTTTTAAACTTGCAAAAACATAGAAAAACGCTGTTTTGATCTATTCAAACTGATAAATTCATGTTTCTTCCGTGCGAAACGGCGATATATGAGAAATTACGATAAAATTGCTGTTTTAAACTTGCAAAAACATAGGAAAACGCTGTTTTAACTATTCAAACTGACAAATTCATGTTTCTTTCGTGTGAAACGGCGATTTATGAGAAATGACGATAAAATTGCTGTTTTAAACTTGCAAAAACATAGAAAAACTTTGTTTTGAACTATTCAAACTGACAAATTCATGTTTCTTTCGTGTGAAACGGCGATTTATGAGAAATGACGATAAAATTGCTGTTTTCAACTTGCAAAAACATAGAAAAACGCTGTTTTGAACTATTCAAACTGACAAATTCATGTTTCTTTCGTGCGAAACCGCGATTTATGAGAAATGACAATAAAATTGCTGTTTTAAAATTGCAAAAACATAGAAAAACGCTGTTTTCAAATATTCAAACTGATAAATTCATGTTTCTTACGTTCCAAACGGTGGATTTTTGTGAAATCACGATAAAATTGCTGTTTTAAACTTGCAAAAACATAGAAAAACGCTGTTTTGAACTATTCAAACTGACAAATTCATGTTTCTTACGTTGGAAACCGTGGATTTTTGTGAAATCACGTTAAAATTGCTGTTTTAAACTTGCAAAAACATTGAAAAACGATGTTTTTAACTATTTAAACTGACAAATTCATGTTTCTTCCGTGCGAAACGGCGATTTATGAGAAATGACGATAAAATTGCTGTTTTAAACTTGCAAAAACATAGAAAAACGCTGTTTTGAACTATTCAAACTGACAAATTCGTGTTTCTTTCGTGTGAAACGGCGATTTATGAGAAATGACGATAAAATTGCTGTTTTAAACTTGCAAAAACATAGAAAAACGCTGTTTTGAACTATTCAAACTGATAAATTCATGTTTCTTACGTGTGAAACGGCGATTTATGAGAAATGACGATAAAATTGCTGTTTTAAACTTGCAAAAACATAGAAAAACCCTGTTTTGAACTATTCAAACTGACAAATTCATGTTTCTTTCGTGCGAAACGGCGATTTATGAGAAATGACGATAAAATTGCTGTTTTAAACTTGCAAAAACATAGAAAAACGCTGTTTTCAACTATTCAAACTGATAAATTCATGTTTCTTACGTTCCAAACGGTGGATTTTTGTGAAATCACGATAAAATTGCTGTTTTAAACTTGCAAAAACATAGAAAAACGCTGTTTTGAACTATTCAAACTGACAAATTCATGTTTCTTTCGTGCGAAACGGCGATTTATGAGAAATGACGATAAAATTGCTGTTTTAAACTTGCAAAAACATAGAAAAACGCTGTTTTGAACTACTCAAACTGACAAATTCATGTTTCTTTCGTGCGAAACGGCGATTTATGATAAATGACGATAAAATTGCTGTTTTAAACTTGCAAAAACATAGAAAAACGCTGTTTTGAACTACTCAAACTGACAAATTCATGTTTCTTCCGTGCGAAACGGCGATTTATGAGAAATTACTATAAAATTGCTGTTATAAACTTGCAAAAACATAGAAAAACGCTGTTTTGAACTATTCAAACTGACAAATTCATGTTTCTTTCGTGTGAAACGGCGATTTATGAGAAATGACGATAAAATTGCTGTTTTAAACTTGCAAAAACATAGAAAAACGCTGTTTTGAACTATTAAAACTGACAAATTCATGTTTCTTCCGTGCGAAACGGCGATTTATGAGAAATTACGATAAAATTGCTGTTTTAAACTTGCAAAAACATAGAAAAACCCGGTTTTGAACTATTCAAACTGACAAATTCATGTTTCTTTCGTGCGAAACGGCGATTTATGAGAAATGACGATAAAATTGCTGTTTTAAACTTGCAAAAACATAGAAAAACGCTGTTTTCAACTATTCAAACTGATAAATTCATGTTTCTTACGTTCCAAACGGTGGATTTTTGTGAAATCACGATAAAATTGCTGTTTTAAACTTGCAAAAACATAGAAAAACGCTGTTTTGAACTATTCAAACTGACAAATTCATGTTTCTTCCGTGCGAAACGGCGATTTATGAGAAATTACTATAAAATTGCTGTTATAAACTTGCAAAAACATAGAAAAACGCTGTTTTGAACTATTCAAACTGACAAATTCATGTTTCTTTCGTGTGAAACGGCGATTTATGAGAAATTACGATAAAATTGCTGTTTTAAACTTGCAAAAACATAGAAAAACGCTGTTTTGAACTATTCAAACTGACAAATTCATGTTTCTTCCGTGCGAAACGGCGATTTATGAGAAATTACGATAAAATTGCTGTTTTAAACTTGCAAAAACATAGAAAAACCCGGTTTTGAACTATTCAAACTGACAAATTCATGTTTCTTTCGTGCGAAACGGCGATTTATGAGAAATGACGATAAAATTGCTGTTTTAAACTTGCAAAAACATAGACAAACGCTGTTTTCAACTATTCAAACTGATAAATTCATGTTTCTTACGTTCCAAACGGTGGATTTTTGTGAAATCACGATAAAATTGCTGTTTTAAACTTGCAAAAACATAGAAAAACGCTGTTTTGAACTATTCAAACTGACAAATTCATGTTTCTTCCGTGCGAAACGGCGATTTATGAGAAATTACGATAAAATTGCTGTTTTAAACTTGCAAAAACATAGAAAAACGCTGTTTTGAACTTATCAAAATGACAAATTCATGTTTCTTTCGTGTGAAACGGCGATTTATGAGAAATGACGATAAAATTGCTGTTTTAAACTTGCAAAAACATAGAAAAACGCTGTTTTGAACTACTCAAACTGACAAATTCATGTTTCTTATGTGTGAAACGGCGATTTATGAGAAATGACGATAAAATTGCTGTTTTAAACTTGCAAAAACATAGAAAAACGCTGTTTTGAACTATTCAAACTGACAAATTCATGTTTCTTTTGTGAGAAACGGCGATTTATGAGAAATGACGATAAAATTGCTGTTTTAAACTTGCAAAAACATAGAAAAACGCTATTTTGAACTATTCAAACTGATAAATTCATGTTTCTTACGTGTGAAACGGCGATTTATGAGAAATGACGATAAAATTGCTGTTTTAAACTTGCAAAAACATAGAAAAACGCTGTTTTGAACTACTCAAACTGACAAATTCATGTTTCTTCCGTGCGAAACGGCGATTTATGAGAAATGACGATAAAATTGCTGTTTTAAACTTGCAAAAACATAGAAAAACGCTGTTTTCAACTATTCAAACTGATAAATTCATGTTTCTTCCGTGCGAAACGGCGATTTATGAGAAATTACGATAAAATTGCTGTTTTAAACTTGCAAAAACATAGAAAAACGCTGTTTTAACTATTCAAACTGACAAATTCATGTTTCTTTCGTGTGAAACGGCGATTTATGAGAAATGACGATAAAATTGCTGTTTTAAACTTGCAAAAACATAGAAAAACCCTGTTTTGAACTATTCAAACTGACAAATTCATGTTTCTTTCGTGTGAAACGGCGATTTATGAGAAATGACGATAAAATTGCTGTTTTCAACTTGCAAAAACATAGAAAAACGCTGTTTTGAACTATTCAAACTGACAAATTCATGTTTCTTTCGTGCGAAACCGCGATTTATGAGAAATTACAATAAAATTGCTGTTTTAAACTTGCAAAAACATAGAAAAACGCTGTTTTCAAATATTCAAACTGATAAATTCATGTTTCTTTCGTGTGAAACGGCGATTTATGAGAAATGACGATAAAATTGCTGTTTTAAACTTGCAAAAACATAGAAAAACCCTGTTTTGAACTATTCAAACTGACAAATTCATGTTTCTTTCGTGTGAAACGGCGATTTATGAGAAATGACGATAAAATTGCTGTTTTAAACTTGCAAAAACATAGAAAAACGCTGTTTTGAACTATTCAAACTGACAAATTCATGTTTCTTTCGTGCGAAACGGCGATTTATGATAAATGACGATAAAATTGCTTTTTTAAACTTGCAAAAACATAGAAAAACGCTGTTTTGAACTATTCAAACGGACAAATTCATGTTTCTTTCGTGTGAAACAGCGATTTATGAGAAATGACGATAAAATTGCTGTTTTAAACTTGCAAAAACATAGAAAAACGCTGTTTTGAACTATTCAAACTGACAAATTCATGTTTCTTTTGTGCGAAACGGCGATTTATGAGAAATGACGATAAAATTGCTGTTTTAAACTTGCAAAAACATAGAAAAACGCTGTTTTGACTATTCAAACTGACAAATTCATGTTTCTTTCGTGTGAAACGGCGATTTACGAGAAATGACGATAAAATTGCTGTTTTAAACTTGCAAAAACATAGAAAAACGCTGTTTTGAACTATTCAAACTGACAAATTCATGTTTCTTTCGTGCGAAACGGCGATTTATGAGAAATGACGATAAAATTGCTGTTTTAAACTTGCAAAAACATAGAAAAACGCTGTTTTGACTATTCAAACTGACAAATTCATGTTTCTTTCGTGTGAAACGGCGATTTATGAAAAATGACGATAAAATTGCTGTTTTAAACTTGCAAAAACATAGAAAAACGCTGTTTTGAACTATTCAAACTGACAAATTCATGTTTCTTTCGTGCGAAACGGCGATTTATGAGAAATGACGATAAAATTGCTGTTTTAAACTTGCAAAAACATAGAAAAACGCTGTTTTGAACTATTCAAACTGACAAATTCATGTTTCTTACGTGTGAAACGGCGATTTATGAGAAATGACGATAAAATTGCTGTTTTAAACTTGCAAAAACATAGAAAAACCCTGTTTTGAACTATTCAAACTGACAAATTCATGTTTCTTTCGTGCGAAACGGCGATTTATAAAAAATGACGATAAAATTGCTGTTTTAAACTTGCAAAAACATCGAAAAACGCTGTTTTCAACTATTCAAACTGATAAATTCATGTTTCTTACGTTCCAAACGGTGGATTTTTGTGAAATCACGGTAAAATTGCTGTTTTAAACTTGCAAAAACATATAAAAACGCTGTTTTGAACTATTCAAACTGACAAATTCATGTTTCTTTCGTGCGAAACGGCGATTTATGAGAAATGACGATAAAATTGCTGTTTTAAACTTGCAAAAACATAGAAAAACGCTGTTTTGAACTACTCAAACTGACAAATTCATGTTTCTTGCGTGCGAAACGGCGATTTATGATAAATGACGATAAAATTGCTGTTTTAAACTTGCAAAAACATAGAAAAACGCTGTTTTGATCTATTCAAACTGACAAATTCATGTTTCTTTCGTGTGAAACGGCGATTTATGAGAAATGACGATAAAATTGCTGTTTTAAACTTGCAAAAACATAGAAAAACGCTGTTTTGAACTAATCAAACTGACAAATTCATGTTTCTTTTGTGCGAAACGGCGATTTATGAGAAATGACGATAAAATTGCTGTTTTAAACTTGCAAAAACCTAGAAAAACGCTGTTTTCAACTATTCAAACTGATAAATTCATGTTTCTTCCGTGCGAAACGGCGATATATGAGAAATTACGATAAAATTGCTGTTTTAAACTTGCAAAAACATAGGAAAACGCTGTTTTAACTATTCAAACTGACAAATTCATGTTTCTTTCGTGTGAAACGGCGATTTATGAGAAATGACGATAAAATTGCTGTTTTAAACTTGCAAAAACATAGAAAAACTTTGTTTTGAACTATTCAAACTGACAAATTCATGTTTCTTTCGTGTGAAACGGCGATTTATGAGAAATGACGATAAAATTGCTGTTTTCAACTTGCAAAAACATAGAAAAACGCTGTTTTGAACTATTCAAACTGACAAATTCATGTTTCTTTCGTGCGAAACCGCGATTTATGAGAAATGACAATAAAATTGCTGTTTTAAAATTGCAAAAACATAGAAAAACGCTGTTTTCAAATATTCAAACTGATAAATTCATGTTTCTTACGTTCCAAACGGTGGATTTTTGTGAAATCACGATAAAATTGCTGTTTTAAACTTGCAAAAACATAGAAAAACGCTGTTTTCAACTATTCAAACTGACAAATTCATGTTTCTTCCGTGCGAAACGGCGATTTATGAGAAATTACGATAAAATTGCTGTTTTAAACTTGCAAAAACATAGAAAAACGCTGTTTTGAACTATTCAAACTGACAAATTCATGTTTCTTACGTTGGAAACGGTGGATTTTTGTGAAATCACGTTAAAATTGCTGTTTTAAACTTGCAAAAACATTGAAAAACGATGTTTTTAACTATTCAAACTGACAAATTCATGTTTCTTCCGTGCGAAACGGCGATTTATGAGAAATGACGATAAAATTGCTGTTTTAAACTTGCAAAAACATAGAAAAACGCTGTTTTGAACTATTCAAACTGACAAATTCGTGTTTCTTTCGTGTGAAACGGCGATTTATGAGAAATGACGATAAAATTGCTGTTTTAAACTTGCAAAAACATAGAAAAACGCTGTTTTTAACTATTCAAACTGACAAATTCATGTTTATTCCGTGCGAAACGGCGATTTATGAGAAATGACGATAAAATTGCTGTTTTAAACTTGCAAAAACATAGAAAAACGCTGTTTTGAACTATTCAAACTGACAAATTCATGTTTCTTACGTGTGAAACGGCGATTTATGAGAAATTACGATAAAATTGCTGTTTTAAACTTGCAAAAACATAGAAAAACGCTGTTTTAACTATTCAAACTGACAAATTCATGTTTCTTTCGTGTGAAACGGCGAATTATGAGAAATGACGATAAAATTGCTGTTTTAAACTTGCAAAAACATAGAAAAACCCTGTTTTGAACTATTCAAACTGACAAATTCATGTTTCTTTTGTGTGAAACGGCGATTTATGAGAAATGACGATAAAATTGCTGTTTTCAACTTGCAAAAACATAGAAAAACGCTGTTTTGAACTATTCAAACTGACAAATTCATGTTTCTTTCGTGCGAAACCGCGATTTATGAGAAATGACAATAAAATTGCTGTTTTAAACTTGCAAAAACATAGAAAAACGCTGTTTTCAAATATTCAAACTGATAAATTCATGTTTCTTACGTTCCAAACGGTGGATTTTTGTGAAATCACTATAAAATTGCTGTTTTAAACTTGCAAAAACATAGAAAAACGCTATTTTCAACTATTCAAACTGACAAATTCATGTTTCTTCCGTGCGAAACGGCGATTTATGAGAAATTACGATAAAATTGCTGTTTTAAACTTGCAAAAACATAGAAAAACGCTGTTTTGAACTATTCAAACTGACAAATTCATGTTTCTTACGTTGGAAACGGTGGATTTTTGTGAAATCACGTTAAAATTGCTGTTTTAAACTTGCAAAAACATTGAAAAACGATGTTTTTAACTATTCAAACTGACAAATTCATGTTTCTTCCTTGCGAAACGGCGATTTATGAGAAATGACGATAAAATTGCTGTTTTAAACTTGCAAAAACATAGAAAAACGCTGTTTTGAACTATTCAAACTGACAAATTCGTGTTTCTTTCGTGTGAAACGGCGATTTATGAGAAATGACGATAAAATTGCTGTTTTAAACTTGCAAAAACATAGAAAAACGCTGTTTTTAACTATTCAAACTGACAAATTCATGTTTATTCCGTGCGAAACGGCGATTTATGAGAAATGACGATAAAATTGCTGTTTTAAACTTGCAAAAACATAGAAAAACGCTGTTTTGAACTATTCAAACTGACAAATTCATGTTTCTTACGTGTGAAACGGCGATTTATGAGAAATGAAGATAAAATTGCTGTTTTAAACTTGCAAAAACATAGAAAAACGCTGTTTTGAACTACTCAAACTGACAAATTCATGTTTCTTCCGTGCGAAACGGCGATTTATGAGAAATGACGATAAAATTGCTGTTTTAAACTTGCAAAAACATAGAAAAACGCTGTTTTCAACTATTCAAACTGATAAATTCATGTTTCTTTCGTGCGAAACGGCGATTTATGAGAAATTACGATAAAATTGCTGTTTTAAACTTGCAAAAACATAGAAAAACGCTGTTTTCAAATATTCAAACTGATAAATTCATGTTTCTTACGTTCCAAACGGTGGATTTTTGTGAAATCACTATAAAATTGCTGTTTTAAACTTGCAAAAACATAGAAAAACGCTATTTTCAACTATTCAAACTGACAAATTCATGTTTCTTCCGTGCGAAACGGCGATTTATGAGAAATTACGATAAAATTGCTGTTTTAAACTTGCAAAAACATAGAAAAACGCTGTTTTGAACTATTCAAACTGACAAATTCATGTTTCTTACGTTGGAAACGGTGGATTTTTGTGAAATCACGTTAAAATTGCTGTTTTAAACTTGCAAAAACATAGAAAAACGATGTTTTTAACTATTCAAACTGACAAATTAATGTTTCTTCCGTGCGAAACGGCGATTTATGAGAAATGACGATAAAATTGCTGTTTTAAACTTGCAAAAACATAGAAAAACGCTGTTTTGAACTATTCAAACTGACAAATTCGTGTTTCTTTCGTGTGAAACGGCGATTTATGAGAAATGACGATAAAATTGCTGTTTTAAACTTGCAAAAACATAGAAAAACGCTGTTTTCAACTATTCAAACTGACAAATTCATGTTTATTCCGTGCGAAACGGCGATTTATGAGAAATTACGATAAAATTGCTGTTTTAAACTTGCAAAAACATAGAAAAAAACTGTTTTGAACTATTCAAACTGACAAATTCATGTTTCTATCGTGTGAAACGGCGATTTATGAGAAATGACGATAAAATTGCTGTTTTAAACTTGCAAAAACATAGAAAAACGCTGTTTTGAACTATTCAAACTGACAAATTCATGTTTCTTTCGTGCGAAACGGCGATTTATGAGAAATAACGATAAAATTGCTGTTTTAAACTTGCAAAAACATAGAAAAACGCTGATTTGAACTATTCAAACTGACAAATTCATGTTTCTTTCGTGTGAAACGGCGATTTATGAGAAATGACGATAAAATTGCTGTTTTAAACTTGCAAAAACATAGAAAAACGCTGTTTTGAACTATTCAAACTGACAAATTCATGTTTCTTTCGTGAGAAACGGCGATTTATGAGAAATGACGATAAAATTGCTGTTTTAAACTTGCAAAAACATAGAAAAACGCTGTTTTCAACTATTCAAACTGATAAATTCATGTTTCTTACGTTCCAAACGGTGGATTTTTGTGAAATCACGATAAAATTGCTGTTTTAAACTTGCAAAAACATAGAAAAACGCTGTTTTGAACTATTCAAACTGACAAATTCATGTTTCTTCCGTGCGAAACGGCGATTTATGAGAAATTACGATAAAATTGCTGTTTTAAACTTGCAAAAACATAGAAAAACGCTGTTTTGAACTACTCAAACTGACAAATTCATGTTTCTTCCGTGCGAAACGGCGATTTATGAGAAATTACTATAAAATTGCTGTTATAAACTTGCAAAAACATAGAAAAACGCTGTTTTGAACTATTCAAACTGACAAATTCATGTTTCTTTCGTGTGAAACGGCGATGTATGAGAAATGACGTTAAAATTGCTGTTTTAAACTTGCAAAAACATAGAAAAACGCTGTTTTGAACTATTCAAACTGACAAATTCATGTTTCTTTTGTGTGAAACGGCGATTTATGAGAAATGACGATAAAATTGCTGTTTTCAACTTGCAAAAACATAGAAAAACGCTGTTTTGAACTATTCAAACTGACAAATTCATGTTTCTTTCGTGCGAAACCGCGATTTATGAGAAATGACAATAAAATTGCTGTTTTAAACTTGCAAAAACATAGAAAAACGCTGTTTTCAAATATTCAAACTGATAAATTCATGTTTCTTACGTTCCAAACGGTGGATTTTTGTGAAATCACTATAAAATTGCTGTTTTAAACTTGCAAAAACATAGAAAAACGCTATTTTCAACTATTCAAACTGACAAATTCATGTTTCTTCCGTGCGAAACGGCGATTTATGAGAAATTACGATAAAATTGCTGTTTTAAACTTGCAAAAACATAGAAAAACGCTGTTTTGAACTATTCAAACTGACAAATTCATGTTTCTTACGTTGGAAACGGTGGATTTTTGTGAAATCACGTTAAAATTGCTGTTTTAAACTTGCAAAAACATTGAAAAACGATGTTTTTAACTATTCAAACTGACAAATTCATGTTTCTTCCTTGCGAAACGGCGATTTATGAGAAATGACGATAAAATTGCTGTTTTAAACTTGCAAAAACATAGAAAAACGCTGTTTTGAACTATTCAAACTGACAAATTCGTGTTTCTTTCGTGTGAAACGGCGATTTATGAGAAATGACGATAAAATTGCTGTTTTAAACTTGCAAAAACATAGAAAAACGCTGTTTTCAACTATTCAAACTGACAAATTCATGTTTATTCCGTGCGAAACGGCGATTTATGAGAAATGACGATAAAATTGCTGTTTTAAACTTGCAAAAACATAGAAAAACGCTGTTTTGAACTATTCAAACTGACAAATTCATGTTTCTTACGTGTGAAACGGCGATTTATGAGAAATGAAGATAAAATTGCTGTTTTAAACTTGCAAAAACATAGAAAAACGCTGTTTTGAACTACTCAAACTGACAAATTCATGTTTCTTCCGTGCGAAACGGCGATTTATGAGAAATGACGATAAAATTGCTGTTTTAAACTTGCAAAAACATAGAAAAACGCTGTTTTCAACTATTCAAACTGATAAATTCATGTTTCTTTCGTGCGAAACGGCGATTTATGAGAAATTACGATAAAATTGCTGTTTTAAACTTGCAAAAACATAGAAAAACGCTGTTTTCAAATATTCAAACTGATAAATTCATGTTTCTTACGTTCCAAACGGTGGATTTTTGTGAAATCACTATAAAATTGCTGTTTTAAACTTGCAAAAACATAGAAAAACGCTATTTTCAACTATTCAAACTGACAAATTCATGTTTCTTCCGTGCGAAACGGCGATTTATGAGAAATTACGATAAAATTGCTGTTTTAAACTTGCAAAAACATAGAAAAACGCTGTTTTGAACTATTCAAACTGACAAATTCATGTTTCTTACGTTGGAAACGGTGGATTTTTGTGAAATCACGTTAAAATTGCTGTTTTAAACTTGCAAAAACATAGAAAAACGATGTTTTTAACTATTCAAACTGACAAATTAATGTTTCTTCCGTGCGAAACGGCGATTTATGAGAAATGACGATAAAATTGCTGTTTTAAACTTGCAAAAACATAGAAAAACGCTGTTTTGAACTATTCAAACTGACAAATTCGTGTTTCTTTCGTGTGAAACGGCGATTTATGAGAAATGACGATAAATTGCTGTTTTAAACTTGCAAAAACATAGAAAAACGCTGTTTTCAACTATTCAAACTGACAAATTCATGTTTATTCCGTGCGAAACGGCGATTTATGAGAAATTACGATAAAATTGCTGTTTTAAACTTGCAAAAACATAGAAAAAAACTGTTTTGAACTATTCAAACTGACAAATTCATGTTTCTATCGTGTGAAACGGCGATTTATGAGAAATGACGATAAAATTGCTGTTTTAAACTTGCAAAAACATAGAAAAACGCTGTTTTGAACTATTCAAACTGACAAATTCATGTTTCTTTCGTGCGAAACGGCGATTTATGAGAAATAACGATAAAATTGCTGTTTTAAACTTGCAAAAACATAGAAAAACGCTGTTTTGAACTATTCAAACTGACAAATTCATGTTTCTTTCGTGTGAAACGGCGATTTATGAGAAATGACGATAAAATTGCTGTTTTAAACTTGCAAAAACATAGAAAAACGCTGTTTTGAACTATTCAAACTGACAAATTCATGTTTCTTTCGTGAGAAACGGCGATTTATGAGAAATGACGATAAAATTGCTGTTTTAAACTTGCAAAAACATAGAAAAACGCTGTTTTCAACTATTCAAACTGATAAATTCATGTTTCTTACGTTCCAAACGGTGGATTTTTGTGAAATCACGATAAAATTGCTGTTTTAAACTTGCAAAAACATAGAAAAACGCTGTTTTGAACTATTCAAACTGACAAATTCATGTTTCTTCCGTGCGAAACGGCGATTTATGAGAAATTACGATAAAATTGCTGTTTTAAACTTGCAAAAACATAGAAAAACGCTGTTTTGAACTACTCAAACTGACAAATTCATGTTTCTTCCGTGCGAAACGGCGATTTATGAGAAATTACTATAAAATTGCTGTTATAAACTTGCAAAAACATAGAAAAACGCTGTTTTGAACTATTCAAACTGACAAATTCATGTTTCTTTCGTGTGAAACGGCGATGTATGAGAAATGACGTTAAAATTGCTGTTTTAAACTTGCAAAAACATAGAAAAACGCTGTTTTGTACTATTCAAACTGACAAATTCATGTTTCTTACGTGTGAAACGGCGATTTATGAGAAATGACGATAAAATTGCTGTTTTAAACTTGCAAAAACATAGAAAAACGCTGTTTTGAACTATTCAAACTGAAAAATCATGTTTCTTTTGTGAGAAATGGCGATTTATGAGAAATGACGATAAAATTGCTGTTTTAAACTTGCAAAAACATAGAAAAACGCTGTTTTGAACTATTCAAACTGACAAATTCATGTTTCTTACGTGTGAAACGGCGATTTATGAGAAATGACGATAAAATTGCTGTTTTAAACTTGCAAAAACATAGAAAAACGCTGTTTTGAACTACTCAAACTGACAAATTCATGTTTCTTCCGTGCGAAACGGCGATTTATGAGAAATGACGATAAAATTGCTGTTTTAAACTTGCAAAAACATAGAAAAACGCTGTTTTCAACTATTCAAACTGATAAATTCATGTTTCTTCCGTGCGAAACGGCGATTTATGAGAAATTACGATAAAATTGCTGTTTTAAACTTGCAAAAACATAGAAAAACGCTGTTTTAACTATTCAAACTGACAAATTCATGTTTCTTTCGTGTGAAACGGCGATTTATGAGAAATGACGATAAAATTGCTGGTTTAAACTTGCAAAAACATAGAAAAACCCTGTTTTGAACTATTCAAACTGACAAATTCATGTTTCTTTCGTGTGAAACGGCGATTTATGAGAAATGACGATAAAATTGCTGTTTTCAACTTGCAAAAACATAGAAAAACGCTGTTTTGAACTATTCAAACTGACAAATTCATGTTTCTTTTGTGCGAAACCGCGATTTATGAGAAATGACAATAAAATTGCTGTTTTAAACTTGCAAAAACATAAAAAAAACGCTGTTTTCAAATATTCAAACTGATAAATTCATGTTTCTTACGTTCCAAACGGTGGATTTTTGTGAAATCACGATAAAATTGCTGTTTTAAACTTGCAAAAACATAGAAAAACGCTGTTTTCAACTATTCAAACTGACAAATTCATGTTTCTTCCGTGCGAAACGGCGATTTATGAGAAATTACGATAAAATTGCTGTTTTAAACTTGTAAAAACATAGAAAAACGCTGTTTTGAACTATTCAAACTGACAAATTCATGTTTCTTACGTTGGAAACGGTGGATTTTTGTGAAATCACGTTAAAATTGCTGTTTTAAACTTGCAAAAACATTGAAAAACGATGTTTTTAACTATTCAAACTGACAAATTCATGTTTCTTCCTTGCGAAACGGCGATTTATGAGAAATGACGATAAAATTGCTGTTTTAAACTTGCAAAAACATAGAAAAACGCTGTTTTGAACTATTAAAACTGACAAATTCGTGTTTCTTTCGTGTGAAACGAAGATTTATGAGAAATGACGATAAAATTGCTGTTTAAACTTGCAAAAACATAGAAAAACGCTGTTTTTAACTATTCAAACTGACAAATTCATGTTTCTTTCGTGCGAAACGGCGATTTATGAGAAATAACGATAAAATTGCTGTTTTAAACTTGCAAAAACATAGAAAACCGCTGTTTTGAACTATTCAAACTGACAAATTCATGTTTCTTTCGTGTGAAACGGCGATTTATGAGAAATGACGATAAAATTGCTGTTTTAAACTTGCAAAAACATAGAAAAACGCTGTTTTGAACTATTCAAACTGACAAATTCATGTTTCTTTCGTAAAAAACGGCGATTTATGAGAAATGACGATAAAATTGCTGTTTTAAACTTGCAAAAACATAGAAAAACGCTGTTTTCAACTATTCAAACTGATATATTAATGTTTCTTACGTTCCAAACGGTGGATTTTTGTGAAATCACGATAAAATTGCTGTTTTAAACTTGCAAAAACATTGAAAAACGCTGTTTTCAACTATTCAAACTGACAAATTCATGTTTCTTCCGTGCGAAACGGCGATTTATGAGAAATGACGATAAAATTGCTGTTTTAAACTTGCAAAAACATAGAAAAACGCTGTTTTGAACTATTCAAACTGACAAATTCATGTTTCTTTCGTGTGAAACGGCGATTTATGAGAAATGACGATAAAATTGCTGTTTTAAACTTGCAAAAACATAGAAAAACGCTGTTTTAACTATTCAAACTGACAAATTCATGTTTCTTTCGTGTGAAACGGCGATTTATGAGAAATGACGATAAAATTGCTGTTTTAAACTTGCAAAAACATAGAAAAACCCTGTTTTGAACTATTCAAACTGACAAATTCATGTTTCTTTCGTGTGAAACGGCGATTTATGAGAAATGACGTTAAAATTGCTGTTTTAAACTTGCAAAAACATAGAAAAACGCTGTTTTGAACTATTCAAACTGACAAATTCATGTTTCTTTCGTGTGAAACGGCGATTTATGAGAAATGACGATAAAATTGCTGTTTTAAACTTGCAAAAACATAGAAAAACGCTGTTTTGAACTATTCAAACTGACAAATTCATGTTTCTTTCGTGTGAAACGGCGATTTATGAGAAATGACGATAAAATTGCTGTTTTAAACTTGTAAAAACATAGAAAAACGCTGTTTTGAACTATTCAAACTGACAAATTCATGTTTCTTACGTTGGAAACGGTGGATTTTTGTGAAATCACGTTAAAATTGCTGTTTTAAACTTGCAAAAACATTGAAAAACGATGTTTTTAACTATTCAAACTGACAAATTCATGTTTCTTCCTTGCGAAACGGCGATTTATGAGAAATGACGATAAAATTGCTGTTTTAAACTTGCAAAAACATAGAAAAACGCTGTTTTGAACTATTCAAACTGACAAATTCGTGTTTCTTTCGTGTGAAACGAAGATTTATGAGAAATGACGATAAAATTGCTGTTTTAAACTTGCAAAAACATAGAAAAACGCTGTTTTTAACTATTCAAACTGACAAATTCATGTTTCTTTCGTGCGAAACGGCGATTTATGAGAAATAACGATAAAATTGCTGTTTTAAACTTGCAAAAACATAGAAAACCGCTGTTTTGAACTATTCAAACTGACAAATTCATGTTTCTTTCGTGTGAAACGGCGATTTATGAGAAATGGCGATAAAATTGCTGTTTTAAACTTGCAAAAACATAGAAAAACGCTGTTTTGAACTATTCAAACTGACAAATTCATGTTTCTTTCGTGAGAAACGGCGATTTATGAGAAATGACGATAAAATTGCTGTTTTAAACTTGCAAAAACATAGAAAAACGCTGTTTTCAACTATTCAAACTGATATATTCATGTTTCTTACGTTCCAAACGGTGGATTTTTGTGAAATCACGATAAAATTGCTGTTTTAAACTTGCAAAAACATTGAAAAACGCTGTTTTCAACTATTCAAACTGACAAATTCATGTTTCTTCCGTGCGAAACGGCGATTTATGAGAAATGACGATAAAATTGCTGTTTTAAACTTGCAAAAACATAGAAAAACGCTGTTTTGAACTATTCAAACTGACAAATTCATGTTTCTTTCGTGTGAAACGGCGATTTATGAGAATGACGATAAAATTGCTGTTTTAAACTTGCAAAAACATAGAAAAACGCTGTTTTAACTATTCAAACTGACAAATTCATGTTTCTTTCGTGTGAATTTATGAGAAATTACGATAAAATTGCTGTTTTAAACTTGCAAAAACATAGAAAAACGCTGTTTTGAACTATTCAAACTGACAAATTCATGTTTCTTACATGTGAAACGGCGATTTATGAGAAATTACGATAAAATTGCTGTTTTAAACTTGCAAAAACATAGAAAAACGCTGTTTTGATCTATTCAAACTGACAAATTCATGTTTCTTTCGTGTGAAACGGCGATTTATGAGAAATGACGATAAAATTGCTGTTTTAAACTTGCAAAAACATAGAAAAACGCTGTTTTGAACTACTCAAACTGACAAATTCATGTTTTTTTCGAAACGGCGATTTATGATAAATTACGATAAAATTCCTGTTTTAAACTTGCAAAAACATAGAAAAACGCTGTTTTGAACTATTCAAACTGACAAATTCATGTTTCTTTCGTGAGAAACGGCGATTTATGAGAAATGACGATAAAATTGCTGTTTTAAACTTGCAAAAACATAGAAAAACGCTGTTTTCAACTATTCAAACTGATAAATTCATGTTTCTTACGTTCCAAACGGTGGATTTTTGTGAAATCACGATAAAATTGCTGTTTTAAACTTGCAAAAACATAAAAAAACGCTGTTTTGAACTATTCAAACTGACAAATTCATGTTTCTTCCGTGCGAAACGGCGATTTATGAGAAATTACGATAAAATTGCTGTTTTAAACTTGCAAAAACATAGAAAAACGCTGTTTTGAACTACTCAAACTGACAAATTCATGTTTCTTCCGTGCGAAACGGCGATTTATGAGAAATTACTATAAAATTGCTGTTTTAAACTTGCAAAAACATAGAAAAACGCTGTTTTCAACTATTCAAACTGATAAATTCATGTTTCTTACGTTCCAAACGGTGGATTTTTGTGAAATCACGATAAAATTGCTGTTTTAAACTTGTAAAAACATAGAAAAACGCTGTTTTGAACTATTCAAACTGACAAATTCATGTTTCTTCCGTGCGAAACGGCGATTTATGAGAAATTACGATAAAATTGCTGTTTTAAACTTGCAAAAACATAGAAAAACGCTGTTTTGAACTATTCAAACTGACAAATTCATGTTTCTTACGTGCGAAACGGCGATTTATGAGAAATTACGATAAAATTGCTGTTTTAAACTTGCAAAAACATAGAAAAACGCTGTTTTGATCTATTCAAACTGACAAATTCATGTTTCTTTCGTGTGAAACGGCGATTTATGAGAAATGACGATAAAATTGCTGTTTTAAACTTGCAAAAACATAGAAAAACGCTGTTTTGAACTACTCAAACTGACAAATTCATGTTTCTTTCGAAACGGCGATTTATGATAAATGACGATAAAATTGCTGTTTTAAACTTGCAAAAACATAGAAAAACGCTGTTTTGAACTACTCAAACTGACAAATTCATGTTTCTTTCGAAACGGCGATTTATGAGAAATGACGATAAAATTGCTGTTTTAAACTTGCAAAAACATAGAAAAACGCTGTTTTCAACTATTCAAACTGATAAATTCATGTTTCTTACGTTCCAAACGGTGGATTTTTGTGAAATCACGATAAAATTTCTGTTTTAAACTTGTAAAAACATAGAAAAACGCTGTTTTGAACTATTCAAACTGACAAATTCATGTTTCTTCCGTGCGAAACGGCGATTTATGAGAAATTACGATAAAATTGCTGTTTTAAACTTGCAAAAACATAGAAAAACGCTGTTTTGAACTATTCAAACTGACAAATTCATGTTTCTTACGTGTGAAAGGGCGATTTATGAGAAATTACGATAAAATTGCTGTTTTAAACTTGCAAAAACATAGAAAAACGCTGTTTTGATCTATTCAAACTGACAAATTCATGTTTCTTTCGTGTGAAACGGCGATTTATGAGAAATGACGATAAAATTGCTGTTTTAAACTTGCAAAAACATAGAAAAACGCTGTTTTGAACTACTCAAACTGACAAATTCATGTTTCTTTCGAAACGGCGATTTATGATAAATGACGATAAAATTGCTGTTTTAAACTTGCAAAAACATAGAAAAACGCTGTTTTGAACTATTCAAACTGACAAATTCATGTTTCTTTCGTGAGAAACGGCGATTTATGAGAAATGACGATAAAATTGCTGTTTTAAACTTGCAAAAACATAGAAAAACGCTGTTTTCAACTATTCAAACTGATAAATTCATGTTTCTTACGTTCCAAACGGTGGATTTTTGTGAAATCACGATAAAATTGCTGTTTTAAACTTGCAAAAACATAGAAAAACGCTGTTTTGAACTATTCAAACTGACAAATTCATGTTTCTTCCGTGCGAAACGGCGATTTATGAGAAATTACGATAAAATTGCTGTTTTAAACTTGCAAAAACATAGAAAAACGCTGTTTTGAACTACTCAAACTGACAAATTCATGTTTCTTCCGTGCGAAACGGCGATTTATGAGGAATTACTATAAAATTGCTGTTATAAACTTGCAAAAACATAGAAAAACGCTGTTTTGAACTATTCAAACTGACAAATTCATGTTTCTTTCGTGTGAAACGGCGATTTATGAGAAATGACGATAAAATTGCTGTTTTAAACTTGCAAAAACATAGAAAAACGCTGTTTTGAACTATTCAAACTGACAAATTCATGTTTCTTACGTGTGAAACGGCGATTTATGAGAAATGACGATAAAATTGCTGTTTTAAACTTGCAAAAACATAGAAAAACGCTGTTTTGAACTATTCAAACTGACAAATTCATGTTTCTTTTGTGAGAAACGGCGATTTATGAGAAATGACGATAAAATTGCTGTTTTAAACTTGCAAAAACATAGAAAAACGCTGTTTTGAACTATTCAAACTGACAAATTCATGTTTCTTACGTGTGAAACGGCGATTTATGAGAAATGACGATAAAATTGCTGTTTTAAACTTGCAAAAACATAGAAAAACGCTGTTTTGAACTACTCAAACTGACAAATTCATGTTTCTTCCGTGCGAAACGGCGATTTATGAGAAATGACGATAAAATTGCTGTTTTAAACTTGCAAAAACATAGAAAAACGTTGTTTTCAACTATTCAAACTGATAAATTCATGTTTCTTCCGTGCGAAACGGCGATTTATGAGAAATTACGATAAAATTGCTGTTTTAAACTTGCAAAAACATAGAAAAACGCTGTTTTAACTATTTAAACTGACAAATTCATGTTTCTTTCGTGTGAAACGGCGATTTATGAGAAATGACGATAAAATTGCTGTTTTAAACTTGCAAAAACATAGAAAAACGCTGTTTTGAACTATTCAAACTGACAAATTCATGTTTCTTTCGTGTGAAACGGCGATTTATGAGAAATGACGATAAAATTGCTGTTTTAAACTTGCAAAAACATAGAAAAACGCTGTTTTGAACTACTCAAACTGACAAATTCATGTTTCTTCCGTGCGAAACGGCGATTTATGAGAAATGACGATAAAATTGCTGTTTTAAACTTGCAAAAACATAGAAAAACGCTGTTTTCAACTATTCAAACTGATAAATTCATGTTTCTTTCGTGCGAAACGGCGATTTATCAGAAATTACGATAAAATTGCTGTTTTCAACTTGCAAAAACATAGAAAAACGCTGTTTTGAACTATTCAAACTGACAAATTCATGTTTCTTTCGTGCGAAACCGCGATTTATGAGAAATGACAATAAAATTGCTGTTTTAAACTTGCAAAAACATAGAAAAACGCTGTTTTCAAATATTCAAACTGATAAATTCATGTTTCTTACGTTCCAAACGGTGGATTTTTGTGAAATCACGATAAAATTGCTGTTTTAAACTTGCAAAAACATAGAAAAACGCTGTTTTCAACTATTCAAACTGACAAATTCATGTTTCTTCCGTGCGAAACGGCGATTTATGAGAAATTACGATAAAATTGCTGTTTTAAACTTGCAAAAACATAGAAAAACGCTGTTTTGAACTATTCAAACTGACAAATTCATGTTTCTTACGTTGGAAACGGTGGATTTTTGTGAAATCACGTTAAAATTGCTGTTTTAAACTTGCAAAAACATTGAAAAACGATGTTTTTAACTATTCAAACTGACAAATTCATGTTTCTTCCTTGCGAAACGGCGATTTATGAGAAATGACGATAAAATTGCTGTTTTAAACTTGCAAAAACATAGAAAAACGCTGTTTTGAACTATTCAAACTGTCAAATTCGTGTTTCTTTCGTGTGAAACGAAGATTTATGAGAAATGACGATAAAATTGCTGTTTTAAACTTGCAAAAACAAAGAAAAACGCTGTTTTTAACTATTCAAACTGACAAATTCATGTTTATTCCGTGCGAAACGGCGATTTATGAGAAATGACGATAAAATTGCTGTTTTAAACTTGCAAAAACATAGAAAAACGCTGTTTTGAACTTATCAAAATGACAAATTCATGTTTCTTTCGTGTGAAACGGCGATTTATGAGAAATTACGATAAAATTGCTGTTTTAAACTTGCAAAAACATAGAAAAAAGCTGTTTTGAACTATTCAAACTGACAAATTCATGTTTCTTTCGTGTGAAACGGCGATTTATGAGAAATGACGATAAAATTGCTGTTTTAAACTTGCAAAAACATAGAAAAACGCTGTTTTGAACTATTCAAACTGACAAATTCATGTTTCTTTCGTGCGAAACGGCGATTTATGAGAAATAACGATAAAATTGCTGTTTTAAACTTGCAAAAACATAGAAAAACGCTGTTTTGAACTATTCAAACTGACAAATTCATGTTTCTTTCGTGTGAAACGGCGATTTATGAGAAATGACGATAAAATTGCTGTTTTAAACTTGCAAAAACATAGAAAAACGCTGTTTTGAACTATTCAAACTGACAAATTCATGTTTCTTTCGTGAGAAACGGCGATTTATGAGAAATGACGATAAAATTGCTGTTTTAAACTTGCAAAAACATAGAAAAACGCTGTTTTCAACTATTCAAACTGATATATTCATGTTTCTTACGTTCCAAACGGTGGATTTTTGTGAAATCACGATAAAATTGCTGTTTTAAACTTGCAAAAACATTGAAAAACGCTGTTTTCAACTATTCAAACTGACAAATTCATGTTTCTTCCGTGCGAAACGGCGATTTATGAGAAATTACGATAAAATTGCTGTTTTAAACTTGCAAAAACATAGAAAAACGCTGTTTTGAACTATTCAAACTAACAAATTCATGTTTCTTTCGTGTGAAACGGCGATTTATGAGAAATGACGATAAAATTGCTGTTTTAAACTTGCAAAAACATAGAAAAACGCTGTTTCTAACTACTCAAACTGACAAATTCATGTTTCTTCCGTGCGAAACGGCGATTTATGAGAAATTACTATAAAATTGCTGTTATAAACTTGCAAAAACATAGAAAAACGCTGTTTTGAACTATTCAAACTGACAAATTCATGTTTCTTTCGTGTGAAACGGCGATTTATGAGAAATGACGATAAAATTGCTGTTTTAAACTTGCAAAAACATAGAAAAACGCTGTTTTGAACTATTCAAACTGACAAATTCATGTTTCTTTCGTGTGAAACGGCGATTTATGAGAAATGACGTTAAAATTGCTGTTTTAAACTTGCAAAAACATAGAAAAACTCTGTTTTGAACAATTCAAACTGACAAATTCATGTTTCTTTCGTGCGAAACGGCGATTTATGAGAAATGACGATAAAATTGCTGTTTTAAACTTGCAAAAACATAGAAAAACGCTGTTTTGAACTATTCAAACTGACAAATTCATGTTTCTTCCGTGCGAAACGGCGATTTATGAAAAATTACGATAAAATTGCTGTTTTAAACTTGCAAAAACATAGAAAAACGCTGTTTTGAACTATTCAAACTGACAAATTCATGTTTCTTTCGTGCGAAACGGCGATTTATGAGAAATAACGATAAAATTGCTGTTTTAAACTTGCAAAAACATAGAAAAACGCTGTTTTGAACTATTCAAACTGACAAATTCATGTTTCTTTCGTGTGAAACGGCGATTTATGAGAAATGACGATAAAATTGCTGTTTTAAACTTGCAAAAACATAGAAAAACGCTGTTTTGAACTATTCAAACTGACAAATTCATGTTTCTTTCGTGAGAAACGGCGATTTATGAGAAATGACGATAAAATTGCTGTTTTAAACTTGCAAAAACATAGAAAAACGCTGTTTTCAACTATTCAAACTGATATATTCATGTTTCTTACGTTCCAAACGGTGGATTTTTGTGAAATCACGATAAAATTGCTGTTTTAAACTTGCAAAAACATTGAAAAACGCTGTTTTCAACTATTCAAACTGACAAATTCATGTTTCTTCCGTGCGAAACGGCGATTTATGAGAAATTACGATAAAATTGCTGTTTTAAACTTGCAAAAACATAGAAAAACGCTGTTTTGAACTATTCAAACTAACAAATTCATGTTTCTTTCGTGTGAAACGGCGATTTATGAGAAATGACGATAAAATTGCTGTTTTAAACTTGCAAAAACATAGAAAAACGCTGTTTTTAACTACTCAAACTGACAAATTCATGTTTCTTCCGTGCGAAACGGCGATTTATGAGAAATTACTATAAAATTGCTGTTATAAACTTGCAAAAACATAGAAAAACGCTGTTTTGAACTATTCAAACTGACAAATTCATGTTTCTTTCGTGTGAAACGGCGATTTATGAGAAATGACGATAAAATTGCTGTTTTAAACTTGCAAAAACATAGAAAAACGCTGTTTTGAACTATTCAAACTGACAAATTCATGTTTCTTTCGTGTGAAACGGCGATTTATGAGAAATGACGTTAAAATTGCTGTTTTAAACTTGCAAAAACATAGAAAAACTCTGTTTTGAACTATTCAAACTGACAAATTCATGTTTCTTTCGTGCGAAACGGCGATTTATGAGAAATGACGATAAAATTGCTGTTTTAAACTTGCAAAAACATAGAAAAACGCTGTTTTGAACTATTCAAACTGACAAATTCATGTTTCTTCCGTGCGAAACGGCGATTTATGAGAAATTACGATAAAATTGCTGTTTTAAACTTGCAAAAACATAGAAAAACGCTGTTTTGAACTACTCAAACTGACAAATTCATGTTTCTTCCGTGCGAAACGGCGATTTATGAGGAATTACTATAAAATTGCTGTTATAAACTTGCAAAAACATAGAAAAACGCTGTTTTGAACTATTCAAACTGACAAATTCATGTTTCTTTCGTGTGAAACGGCGATTTATGAGAAATGACGATAAAATTGCTGTTTTAAACTTGCAAAAACATAGAAAAACGCTGTTTTGAACTATTCAAACTGACAAATTCATGTTTCTTACGTGTGAAACGGCGATTTATGAGAAATGACGATAAAATTGCTGTTTTAAACTTGCAAAAACATAGAAAAACGCTGTTTTGAACTATTCAAACTGACAAATTCATGTTTCTTTTGTGAGAAACGGCGATTTATGAGAAATGACGATAAAATTGCTGTTTTAAACTTGCAAAAAACATAGAAAAACGCTGTTTTGAACTATTCAAACTGACAAATTCATGTTTCTTACGTGTGAAACGGCGATTTATGAGAAATGACGATAAAATTGCTGTTTAAACTTGCAAAAACATAGAAAAACGCTGTTTTGAACTACTCAAACTGACAAATTCATGTTTCTTCCGTGCGAAACGGCGATTTATGAGAAATGACGATAAAATTGCTGTTTTAAACTTGCAAAAACATAGAAAAACGTTGTTTTCAACTATTCAAACTGATAAATTCATGTTTCTTCCGTGCGAAACGGCGATTTATGAGAAATTACGATAAAATTGCTGTTTTAAACTTGCAAAAACATAGAAAAACGCTGTTTTAACTATTTAAACTGACAAATTCATGTTTCTTTCGTGTGAAACGGCGATTTATGAGAAATGACGATAAAATTGCTGTTTTAAACTTGCAAAAACATAGAAAAACGCTGTTTTGAACTATTCAAACTGACAAATTTTTGTTTCTTTCGTGTGAAACGGCGATTTATGAGAAATGACGATAAAATTGCTGTTTTAAACTTGCAAAAACATAGAAAAACGCTGTTTTGAACTACTCAAACTGACAAATTCATGTTTCTTCCGTGCGAAACGGCGATTTATGAGAAATGACGATAAAATTGCTGTTTTAAACTTGCAAAAACATAGAAAAACGCTGTTTTCAACTATTCAAACTGATAAATTCATGTTTCTTTCGTGCGAAACGGCGATTTATCAGAAATTACGATAAAATTGCTGTTTTCAACTTGCAAAAACATAGAAAAACGCTGTTTTGAACTATTCAAACTGACAAATTCATGTTTCTTTCGTGCGAAACCGCGATTTATGAGAAATGACAATAAAATTGCTGTTTTAAACTTGCAAAAAACATAGAAAAACGCTGTTTTCAAATATTCAAACTGATAAATTCATGTTTCTTACGTTCCAAACGGTGGATTTTTGTGAAATCACGATAAAATTGCTGTTTTAAACTTGCAAAAACATAGAAAAACGCTGTTTTCAACTATTCAAACTGACAAATTCATGTTTCTTCCGTGCGAAACGGCGATTTATGAGAAATTACGATAAAATTGCTGTTTTAAACTTGCAAAAACATAGAAAAACGCTGTTTTGAACTATTCAAACTGACAAATTCATGTTTCTTACGTTGGAAACGGTGGATTTTTGTGAAATCACGTTAAAATTGCTGTTTTAAACTTGCAAAAACATTGAAAAACGATGTTTTTAACTATTCAAACTGACAAATTCATGTTTCTTCCTTGCGAAACGGCGATTTATGAGAAATGACGATAAAATTGCTGTTTTAAACTTGCAAAAACATAGAAAAACGCTGTTTTGAACTATTCAAACAGACAAATTCGTGTTTCTTTCGTGTGAAACGAAGATTTATGAGAAATGACGATAAAATTGCTGTTTTAAACTTGCAAAAACAAAGAAAAACGCTGTTTTTAACTATTCAAACTGACAAATTCATGTTTATTCCGTGCGAAACGGCGATTTATGAGAAATGACGATAAAATTGCTGTTTTAAACTTGCAAAAACATAGAAAAACGCTGTTTTGAACTTATCAAAATGACAAATTCATGTTTCTTTCGTGTGAAACGGCGATTTATGAGAAATTACGATAAATTGCTGTTTTAAACTTGCAAAAACATAGAAAAAAGCTGTTTTGAACTATTCAAACTGACAAATTCATGTTTCTTTCGTGTGAAACGGCGATTTATGAGAAATGACGATAAAATTGCTGTTTTAAACTTGCAAAAACATAGAAAAACGCTGTTTGAACTATTCAAACTGACAAATTCATGTTTCTTTCGTGCGAAACGGCGATTTATGAGAAATAACGATAAAATTGCTGTTTTAAACTTGCAAAAACATAGAAAAACGCTGTTTTGAACTATTCAAACTGACAATTCATGTTTCTTTCGTGTGAAACGGCGATTTATGAGAAATGACGATAAAATTGCTGTTTTAAACTTGCAAAAACATAGAAAAACGCTGTTTTGAACTATTCAAACTGACAAATTCATGTTTCTTTCGTGAGAAACGGCGATTTATGAGAAATGACGATAAAATTGCTGTTTTAAACTTGCAAAAACATAGAAAAACGCTGTTTTCAACTATTCAAACTGATATATTCATGTTTCTTACGTTCCAAACGGTGGATTTTTGTGAAATCACGATAAAATTGCTGTTTTAAACTTGCAAAAACATTGAAAAACGCTGTTTTCAACTATTCAAACTGACAAATTCATGTTTCTTCCGTGCGAAACGGCGATTTATGAGAAATTACGATAAAATTGCTGTTTTAAACTTGCAAAAACATAGAAAAACGCTGTTTTGAACTATTCAAACTGACAAATTCATGTTTCTTTCGTGTGAAACGGCGATTTATGAGAAATGACGATAAAATTGCTGTTTTAAACTTGCAAAAACATAGAAAAACGCTGTTTTTAACTACTCAAACTGACAAATTCATGTTTCTTCCGTGCGAAACGGCGATTTATGAGAAATTACTATAAAATTGCTGTTATAAACTTGCAAAAACATAGAAAAACTCTGTTTTGAACTATTCAAACTGACAAATTCATGTTTCTTTCGTGCGAAACGGCGATTTATGAGAAATGACGATAAAATTGCTGTTTTAAACTTGCAAAAACATTGAAAAACGCTGTTTTCAACTATTCAAACTGACAAATTCATGTTTCTTTCGTGTGAAACGGCGATTTATGAGAAATGACGGTAAAATTGCTGTTTTAAACTTGCAAAAACATTGAAAAACGATGTTTTTAACTATTCAAACTGACAAATTCATGTTTCTTCGTGCGAAACGGCGATTTATGAGAAATTACGATAAAATTGCTGTTTTAAACTTGCCAAAACATAGAAAAACGCTGTTTTGAACTATTCAAACTGACAAATTCATGTTTCTTTCGTGCGAAACGGCGATTTATGAGAAATGACGATAAAATTGCTGTTTTAAACTTGCAAAAACATAGAAAAACGCTGTTTTGAACTATTCAAACTGACAAATTCGTGTTTCTTTCGTGTGAAACGGCGATTTATGAGAAATGACGATAAAATTGCTGTTTTAAACTTGCAAAAACATAGAAAAACGCTGTTTTGAACTATTCAAACTGACAAATTCATGTTTCTTCCTTGCGAAACGGCGATTTATGAGAAATGACGATAAAATTGCTGTTTTAAACTTGCAAAAACATAGAAAAACGCTGTTTTCAACTATTCAAACTGATAAATTCATGTTTCTTACGTTGGAAACGGTGGATTTTTGTGAAATCACGATAAAATTGCTGTTTTAAACTTGCAAAAACATAGAAAACGCTGTTTTGAACTATCCAAACTGACAAATTCAGTTTTGTGGTTTGGGGTTCAAGGTTTGATGATTGGGGTTGAGGTTTGGGGTTTGAGGTTTGGGGTTCGCGGTTTGAGGTTTGGGTTTGGGGTTCGGTGTTTGAGGTTTGGGGTTCGCGGTTTGAGGTTTGGGGTTGGGGTTCGGTGTTTGAGGTTTGGGGTTTGGGGTTCGAGGTTTGAGGTTTGGGGTTCGAGGTTTGAGGTTTGGGGTTGAGGTTTGGGGTTTGAGGTTTGGGGTTGGGGGTTCGAGTTTTGGGCTTTGGGGTTGAGGTTTGGGGTTGAGGTTTAGGGTTGAGGTTTGGGGTTGAGGTTTGGGGTTGAGGTTTGGGGTTGAGGTTTGGGGTTGAGGTTTGGGATTTGGGGTTCGAAGTTTGAGGTTTGGGGTTTGAGGATTGGGGTTGGGGGTTCGAATTTTGGGGTTTGGGGTTGAGGTATTAAACTTGCAAAAACATAGAAAAACGTTGTTTTAAACTATTCAAACTGACAAATTCGTGTTTCTTTCGTGTGAAACGGCGATTTATGAGAAATGACGATAAAATTGCTGTTTTAAACTTGCAAAAACATAGAAAAACGCTGTTTTCAACTATTCAAACTGACAAATTCATGTTTATTCCGTGCGAAACGGCGATTTATGAGAAATTACGATAAAATTGCTGTTTTAAACTTGAAAAAACATAGAAAAAAGCTGTTTTGAACTATTCAAACTGACAAATTCATGTTTCTTTCGTGTGAAACGGCGATTTATGAGAAATGACGATAAAATTGCTGTTTTAAACTTGCAAAAACATAGAAAAACGCTGTTTTGAACTATTCAAACTGACAAATTCATGTTTCTTTCGTGCGAAACGGCGATTTATGAGAAATAACGATAAAATTGCTGTTTTAAACTTGCAAAAACATAGAAAAACGCTGTTTTGAACTATTCAAACTGACAAATTCATGTTTCTTTCGTGTGAAACGGCGATTTATGAGAAATGACGATAAAATTGCTGTTTTAACCTTGCAAAAACATAGAAAAACGCTGTTTTGAACTATTCAAACTGACAAATTCATGTTTCTTTCGTGAGAAACGGCGATTTATGAGAAATGACGATAAAATTGCTGTTTTAAACTTGCAAAAACATAGAAAAACGCTGTTTTCAACTATTCAAACTGATATATTCATGTTTCTTACGTTCCAAACGGTGGATTTTTGTGAAATCACGATAAAATTGCTGTTTTAAACTTGCAAAAACATTGAAAAACGCTGTTTTCAACTATTCAAACTGACAAATTCATGTTTCTTCCGTGCGAAACGGCGATTTATGAGAAATGACGATAAAATTGCTGTTTTAAACTTGCAAAAACATAGAAAAACGCTGTTTTGAACTATTCAAACTGACAAATTCATGTTTCTTTCGTGTGAAACGGCGATTTATGAGAAATGACGATAAAATTGCTGTTTTAAACTTGCAAAAACATAGAAAAACGCTGTTTGAACTACTCAAACTGACAAATTCATGTTTCTTCCGTGCGAAACGGCGATTTATGAGAAATTACTATAAAATTGCTGTTATAAACTTGCAAAAACATAGAAAAACGCTGTTTTGAACTATTCAAACTGACAAATTCGTGTTTCTTTCGTGTGAAACGGCGATTTATGAGAAATGACGATAAAATTGCTGTTTTAAACTTGCAAAAACATAGAAAAACGCTGTTTTGATCTATTCAAACTGATAAATTCATGTTTCTTTCGTGAGAAACGGCGATTTATGAGAAATGACGATAAAATTGCTGTTTTAAACTTGCAAAAACATAGAAAAACGCTGTTTTCAACTATTCAAACTGATAAATTCATGTTTCTTACGTTCCAAACGGTGGATTTTTATGAAATCACGATAAAATTGCTGTTTTAAACTTGTAAAAACATAGAAAAACGCTGTTTTGAACTATTCAAACTGACAAATTCATGTTTCTTCCGTGCGAAACGGCGATTTATGAGAAATTACGATAAAATTGCTGTTTTAAACTTGCAAAAACATAGAAAAACGCTGTTTTGAACTACTCAAACTGACAAATTCATGTTTCTTCCGTGCGAAACGGCGATTTATGAGAAATTACTATAAAATTGCTGTTATAAACTTACAAAAACATAGAAAAACGCTGTTTTGAACTATTCAAACTGACAAATTCATGTTTCTTTCGTGTGAAACGGCGATTTATGAGAAATGACGATAAAATTGCTGTTTTAAACTTGCAAAAACATAGAAAAACGCTGTTTTGAACTATTCAAACTGACAAATTCATGTTTCTTACGTGTGAAACGGCGATTTATGAGAAATGACGATAAAATTGCTGTTTTAAACTTGCAAAAACATAGAAAAAACGCTGTTTTGAACTATTCAAACTGACAAATTCATGTTTCTTTTGTGAGAAACGGCAATTTATGAGAAATGACGATAAAATTGCTGTTTTAAACTTGCAAAAACATAGAAAAACGCTGTTTTGAACTATTCAAACTGACAAATTCATGTTTCTTACGTGTGAAACGGCGATTTATGAGAAATGACGATAAAATTGCTGTTTTAAACTTGCAAAAACATAGAAAAACGCTGTTTTGAACTACTCAAACAGACAAATTCATGTTTCTTCCGTGCGAAACGGCGATTTATGAGAAATGACGATAAAATTGCTGTTTTAAACTTGCAAAAACATAGAAAAACGTTGTTTTCAACTATTCAAACTGATAAATTCATGTTTCTTCCGTGCGAAACGGCGATTTATGAGAAATGACGATAAAATTGCTGTTTTAAACTTGCAAAAACATAGAAAAACGCTGTTTTGAACTATTCAAACTGACAAATTCATGTTTCTTTCGTGTGAAACGGCGATTTAAGAGAAATGACGATAAAATTGCTGTTTTAAACTTGCAAAAACATAGAAAAACGCTGTTTTGAACTACTCAAACTGACAAATTCATGTTTCTTCCGTGCGAAACGGCGATTTATGAGAAATGACGATAAAATTGCTGTTTTAAACTTGCAAAAACATAGAAAAACGCTGTTTTCAACTATTCAAACTGATAAATTCATGTTTCTTCCGTGCGAAACGGCGATTTATGAGAAATTACGATAAAATTGCTGTTTTCAACTTGCAAAAACATAGAAAAACGCTGTTTTGAACTATTCAAACTGACAAATTCATGTTTCTTTCGTGCGAAACCGCGATTTATGAGAAATGACAATAAAATTGCTGTTTTAAACTTGCAAAAACATAGAAAAACGCTGTTTTCAAATATTCAAACTGATAAATTCATGTTTCTTACGTTCCAAACGGTGGATTTTTGTGAAATCACGATAAAATTGCTGTTTTAAACTTGCAAAAACATAGAAAAACGCTGTTTTCAACTATTCAAACTGATAAATTCATGTTTCTTACGTTCCAAACGGTGGATTTTTATGAAATCACGATAAAATTGCTGTTTTAAACTTGTAAAAACATAGAAAAACGCTGTTTTGAACTATTCAAACTGACAAATTCATGTTTCTTCCGTGCGAAACGGCGATTTATGAGAAATTACGATAAAATTGCTGTTTTAAACTTGCAAAAACATAGAAAAACGCTGTTTTGAACTACTCAAACTGACAAATTCATGTTTCTTCCGTGCGAAACGGCGATTTATGAGAAATTACTATAAAATTGCTGTTATAAACTTACAAAAACATAGAAAAACGCTGTTTTGAACTATTCAAACTGACAAATTCATGTTTCTTTCGTGTGAAACGGCGATTTATGAGAAATGACGATAAAATTGCTGTTTTAAACTTGCAAAAACATAGAAAAACGCTGTTTTGAACTATTCAAACTGACAAATTCATGTTTCTTACGTGTGAAACGGCGATTTATGAGAAATGACGATAAAATTGCTGTTTTAAACTTGCAAAAACATAGAAAAACGCTGTTTTGAACTATTCAAACTGACAAATTCATGTTTCTTTTGTGAGAAACGGCAATTTATGAGAAATGACGATAAAATTGCTGTTTTAAACTTGCAAAAACATAGAAAAACGCTGTTTTGAACTATTCAAACTGACAAATTCATGTTTCTTACGTGTGAAACGGCGATTTATGAGAAATGACGATAAAATTGCTGTTTTAAACTTGCAAAAACATAGAAAAACGCTGTTTTGAACTACTCAAACAGACAAATTCATGTTTCTTCCGTGCGAAACGGCGATTTATGAGAAATGACGATAAAATTGCTGTTTTAAACTTGCAAAAACATAGAAAAACGTTGTTTTCAACTATTCAAACTGATAAATTCATGTTTCTTCCGTGCGAAACGGCGATTTATGAGAAATGACGATAAAATTGCTGTTTTAAACTTGCAAAAACATAGAAAAACGCTGTTTTGAACTATTCAAACTGACAAATTCATGTTTCTTTCGTGTGAAACGGCGATTTAAGAGAAATGACGATAAAATTGCTGTTTTAAACTTGCAAAAACATAGAAAAACGCTGTTTTGAACTACTCAAACTGACAAATTCATGTTTCTTCCGTGCGAAACGGCGATTTATGAGAAATGACGATAAAATTGCTGTTTTAAACTTGCAAAAACATAGAAAAACGCTGTTTTCAACTATTCAAACTGATAAATTCATGTTTCTTCCGTGCGAAACGGCGATTTATGAGAAATTACGATAAAATTGCTGTTTTCAACTTGCAAAAACATAGAAAAACGCTGTTTTGAACTATTCAAACTGACAAATTCATGTTTCTTTCGTGCGAAACCGCGATTTATGAGAAATGACAATAAAATTGCTGTTTTAAACTTGCAAAAACATAGAAAAACGCTGTTTTCAAATATTCAAACTGATAAATTCATGTTTCTTACGTTCCAAACGGTGGATTTTTGTGAAATCACGATAAAATTGCTGTTTTAAACTTGCAAAAACATAGAAAAACGCTGTTTTCAACTATTCAAACTGACAAATTCATGTTTCTTCCGTGCGAAACGGCGATTTATGAGAAATTACGATAAAATTGCTGTTTTAAACTTGCAAAAACATAGAAAAACGCTGTTTTGAACTATTCAAACTGACAAATTCATGTTTCTTACGTTGGAAACGGTGGATTTTTGTGAAATCACGTTAAAATTGCTGTTTTAAACTTGCAAAAACATTGAAAAACGATGTTTTTAACTATTCAAACTGACAAATTCATGTTTCTTCCTTGCGAAACGGCGATTTATGAGAAATGACGATAAAATTGCTGTTTTAAACTTGCAAAAACATAGAAAAACGCTGTTTTGAACTATTTAAACTGACAAATTCATGTTTCTTTCGTGTGAAACGAAGATTTATGAGAAATGACGATAAAATTGCTGTTTAAACTTGCAAAAACATAGAAAAACGCTGTTTTTAACTATTCAAACTGACAAATTCATGTTTATTCCGTGCGAAACGGCGATTTATGAGAAATTACGATAAAATTGCTGTTTTAAACTTGCAAAAACATAGAAAAAAGCTGTTTTGAACTATTCAAACTGACAAATTCATGTTTCTTTCGTGTGAAACGGCAATTTATGAGAAATGACGATAAAATTGCTGTTTTAAACTTGCAAAAACATAGAAAAACGCTGTTTTGAACTATTTAAACTGACAAATTCATGTTTCTTTCGTGCGAAACGGCGTTTTATGAGAAATAACGATAAAATTGCTGTTTTAAACTTGCAAAAACATAGAAAAACGCTGTTTTGAACTATTCAAACTGACAAATTCATGTTTCTTTCGTGTGAAACGGCGATTTATGAGAAATGACGATAAAATTGCTGTTTTAAACTTGCAAAAACATAGAAAAACGCTGTTTTGAACTATTCAAACTGACAAATTCATGTTTCTTTCGTGAGAAACGGCGATTTATGAGAAATGACGATAAAATTGCTGTTTTAAACTTGCAAAAACATAGAAAAACGCTGTTTTCAACTATTCAAACTGATATATTCATGTTTTCTTACGTTCCAAACGGTGGATTTTTGTGAAATCACGATAAAATTGCTGTTTTAAACTTGCAAAAACATAGAAAAACGCTGTTTTGAACTACTCAAACTGACAAATTCATGTTTCTTCCGTGCGAAACGGCGATTTATGAGAAATTACTATAAAATTGCTGTTATAAACTTGCAAAACATAGAAAACGCTGTTTTGAACTATTCAAACTGACAAATTCATGTTTCTTTCGTGTGAAACGGCGATTTATGAGAAATGACAATAAAATTGCTGTTTTAAACTTGCAAAAACATAGAAAACGCTGTTTTGAACTATTCAAACTGACAAATTCATGTTTCTTTCGTGTGAAACGGCGATTTATGAGAAATGACGTTAAAATTGCTGTTTTAAAACTTGCGAAAACATAGAAAAACTCTGTTCTGAACTATTCAAACTGACAAATTCATGTTTCTTTCGTGCGAAACGGCGATTTATGAGAAATGACGATAAAATTGCTGTTTTAAACTTGCAAAAACATAGAAAAACGCTGTTTTGAACTACTCAAACTGACAAATTCATGTTTCTTCCGTGCGAAACGGCGATTTATGAGAAATTACTATAAAATTGCTGTTATAAACTTACAAAAACATAGAAAAACGCTGTTTTGAACTATTCAAACTGACAAATTCATGTTTCTTTCGTGTGAAACGGCGATTTATGAGAAATGACGATAAAATTGCTGTTTTAAACTTGCAAAAACATAGAAAAACGCTGTTTTGAACTATTCAAACTGACAAATTCATGTTTCTTACGTGTGAAACGGCGATTTATGAGAAATGACGATAAAATTGCTGTTTTAAACTTGCAAAAACATAGAAAAACGCTGTTTTGAACTATTCAAACTGACAAATTCATGTTTCTTTTGTGAGAAACGGCAATTTATGAGAAATGACGATAAAATTGCTGTTTTAAACTTGCAAAAACATAGAAAAACGCTGTTTTGAACTATTCAAACTGACAAATTCATGTTTCTTACGTGTGAAACGGCGATTTATGAGAAATGACGATAAAATTGCTGTTTTAAACTTGCAAAAACATAGAAAAACGCTGTTTTGAACTACTCAAACAGACAAATTCATGTTTCTTCCGTGCGAAACGGCGATTATGAGAAATGACGATAAAATTGCTGTTTTAAACTTGCAAAAACATAGAAAAACGTTGTTTTCAACTATTCAAACTGATAAATTCATGTTTCTTCCGTGCGAAACGGCGATTTATGAGAAATGACGATAAAATTGCTGTTTTAAACTTGCAAAAACATAGAAAAACGCTGTTTTGAACTATTCAAACTGACAAATTCATGTTTCTTTCGTGTGAAACGGCGATTTAAGAGAAATGACGATAAAATTGCTGTTTTAAACTTGCAAAACATAGAAAAACGCTGTTTTGAACTACTCAAACTGACAAATTCATGTTTCTTCCGTGCGAAACGGCGATTTATGAGAAATGACGATAAAATTGCTGTTTTAAACTTGCAAAAACATAGAAAAACGCTGTTTTCAACTATTCAAACTGATAAATTCATGTTTCTTCCGTGCGAAACGGCGATTTATGAGAATTACGATAAAATTGCTGTTTTCAACTTGCAAAAACATAGAAAACGCTGTTTTGAACTATTCAAACTGACAAATTCATGTTTCTTTCGTGCGAAACCGCGATTTATGAGAAATGACAATAAAATTGCTGTTTTAAACTTGCAAAAACATAGAAAAACGCTGTTTTCAAATATTCAAACTGATAAATTCATGTTTCTTACGTTCCAAACGGTGGATTTTGTGAAATCACGATAAAATTGCTGTTTTAAACTTGCAAAAACATAGAAAAACGCTGTTTTCAACTATTCAAACTGATAAATTCATGTTTCTTACGTTCCAAACGGTGGATTTTTATGAAATCACGATAAAATTGCTGTTTTAAACTTGTAAAAACATAGAAAACGCTGTTTTGAACTATTCAAACTGACAAATTCATGTTTCTTCCGTGCGAAACGGCGATTTATGAGAAATTACGATAAAATTGCTGTTTTAAACTTGCAAAAACATAGAAAAACGCTGTTTTGAACTACTCAACTGACAAATTCATGTTTCTTCCGTGCGAAACGGCGATTTATGAGAAATTACTATAAAATTGCTGTTATAAACTTACAAAAACATAGAAAAACGCTGTTTTGAACTATTCAAACTGACAAATTCATGTTTCTTTCGTGTGAAACGGCGATTTATGAGAAATGACGATAAAATTGCTGTTTTAAACTTGCAAAAACATAGAAAAACGCTGTTTTGAACTATTCAAACTGACAAATTCATGTTTCTTACGTGTGAAACGGCGATTTATGAGAAATGACGATAAAATTGCTGTTTTAAACTTGCAAAAACATAGAAAAACGCTGTTTTGAACTATTCAAACTGACAAATTCATGTTTCTTTTGTGAGAAACGGCAATTTATGAGAAATGACGATAAAATTGCTGTTTTAAACTTGCAAAAACATAGAAAAACGCTGTTTTGAACTATTCAAACTGACAAATTCATGTTTCTTACGTGTGAAACGGCGATTTATGAGAAATGACGATAAAATTGCTGTTTTAAACTTGCAAAAACATAGAAAAACGCTGTTTTGAACTACTCAAACAGACAAATTCATGTTTCTTCCGTGCGAAACGGCGATTTATGAGAAATGACGATAAAATTGCTGTTTTAAACTTGCAAAAACATAGAAAAACGTTGTTTTCAACTATTCAAACTGATAAATTCATGTTTCTTCCGTGCGAAACGGCGATTTATGAGAAATGACGATAAAATTGCTGTTTTAAACTTGCAAAAACATAGAAAAACGCTGTTTTGAACTATTCAAACTGACAAATTCATGTTTCTTTCGTGTGAAACGGCGATTTAAGAGAAATGACGATAAAATTGCTGTTTTAAACTTGCAAAAACATAGAAAAACGCTGTTTTGAACTACTCAAACTGACAAATTCATGTTTCTTCCGTGCTCCGTGCGAAACGGCGATTTATGAGAAATGACGATAAAATTGCTGTTTTAAACTTGCAAAAACATAGAAAAACGCTGTTTTCAACTATTCAAACTGATAAATTCATGTTTCTTCCGTGCGAAACGGCGATTTATGAGAAATTACGATAAAATTGCTGTTTTCAACTTGCAAAAACATAGAAAAACGCTGTTTTGAACTATTCAAACTGACAAATTCATGTTTCTTTCGTGCGAAACCGCGATTTATGAGAAATGACAATAAAATTGCTGTTTTAAACTTGCAAAAACATAGAAAAACGCTGTTTTCAAATATTCAAACTGATAAATTCATGTTTCTTACGTTCCAAACGGTGGATTTTTGTGAAATCACGATAAAATTGCTGTTTTAAACTTGCAAAAACATAGAAAAACGCTGTTTTCAACTATTCAAACTGACAAATTCATGTTTCTTCCGTGCGAAACGGCGATTTATGAGAAATTACGATAAAATTGCTGTTTTAAACTTGCAAAAACATAGAAAAACGCTGTTTTGAACTATTCAAACTGACAAATTCATGTTTCTTACGTTGGAAACGGTGGATTTTTGTGAAATCACGTTAAAATTGCTGTTTTAAACTTGCAAAAACATTGAAAAACGATGTTTTTAACTATTCAAACTGACAAATTCATGTTTCTTCCTTGCGAAACGGCGATTTATGAGAAATGACGATAAAATTGCTGTTTTAAACTTGCAAAAACATAGAAAAACGCTGTTTTGAACTATTTAAACTGACAAATTCATGTTTCTTTCGTGTGAAACGAAGATTTATGAGAAATGACGATAAAATTGCTGTTTTAAACTTGCAAAAACATAGAAAAACGCTGTTTTTAACTATTCAAACTGACAAATTCATGTTTATTCCGTGCGAAACGGCGATTTATGAGAAATTACGATAAAATTGCTGTTTTAAACTTGCAAAAACATAGAAAAAAGCTGTTTTGAACTATTCAAACTGACAAATTCATGTTTCTTTCGTGTGAAACGGCAATTTATGAGAAATGACGATAAAATTGCTGTTTTAAACTTGCAAAAACATAGAAAAACGCTGTTTTGAACTATTTAAACTGACAAATTCATGTTTCTTTCGTGCGAAACGGCGTTTTATGAGAAATAACGATAAAATTGCTGTTTTAAACTTGCAAAAACATAGAAAAACGCTGTTTTGAACTATTCAAACTGACAAATTCATGTTTCTTTCGTGTGAAACGGCGATTTATGAGAAATGACGATAAAATTGCTGTTTTAAACTTGCAAAAACATAGAAAAACGCTGTTTTGAACTATTCAAACTGACAAATTCATGTTTCTTTCGTGAGAAACGGCGATTTATGAGAAATGACGATAAAATTGCTGTTTTAAACTTGCAAAAACATAGAAAAACGCTGTTTTCAACTATTCAAACTGATATATTCATGTTTCTTACGTTCCAAACGGTGGATTTTTGTGAAATCACGATAAAATTGCTGTTTTAAACTTGCAAAAACATAGAAAAACGCTGTTTTGAACTACTCAAACTGACAAATTCATGTTTCTTCCGTGCGAAACGGCGATTTATGAGAAATTACTATAAAATTGCTGTTATAAACTTGCAAAAACATAGAAAAACGCTGTTTTGAACTATTCAAACTGACAAATTCATGTTTCTTTCGTGTGAAACGGCGATTTATGAGAAATGACAATAAAATTGCTGTTTTAAACTTGCAAAAACATAGAAAAACGCTGTTTTGAACTATTCAAACTGACAAATTCATGTTTCTTTCGTGTGAAACGGCGATTTATGAGAAATGACGTTAAAATTGCTGTTTTAAACTTGCGAAAACATAGAAAAACTCTGTTCTGAACTATTCAAACTGACAAATTCATGTTTCTTTCGTGCGAAACGGCGATTTATGAGAAATGACGATAAAATTGCTGTTTTAAACTTGCAAAAAATAGAAAAACGCTGTTTTCAACTATTCAAACTGATAAATTCATGTTTCTTACGTTCGAAACGGTGGATTTTTGTAAAATCACGATAAAATTGCTGTTGTAAACTTGCAAAAACATAGAAAAACGCTGTTTTGAACTATTCAAACTGACAAATTCATGTTTCTTACGTTGGAAACGGTGGATTTTTGTAAAATCACGATAAAATTGCTGTTTTAAACTTGCAAAAACATTTAAAAACGATGTTTTTAACTATTCAAACTGACAAATTCATGTTTCTTCCGTGCGAAACGGCGATTTATGAGAAATGACGATAAAATTGCTGTTTTAAACTTGCAAAAACATAGAAAAACGCTGTTTTGAACTATTCAAACTGACAAATTCGTGTTTCTTTCGTGTGAAACGGCGATTTATGAGAAATGACGATAAAATTGCTGTTTTAAACTTGCAAAAACATAGAAAAACGCTGTTTTGAACTATTCAAACTGACAAATTCATGTTTCTTCCTTGCGAAACGGCGATTTATGAGAAATTACTATAAAATTGCTTTTATAAACTTGCAAAAACATAGAAAAACGTTGTTTTGAACTATTCAAACTGACAAATTCATGTTTCTTTCGTGTGAAACGGCGATTTATGAGAAATGACGATAAAATTGCTGTTTTAAACTTGCAAAAACATAGAAAAACGCTGTTTTGAACTATTCAAACTGACAAATTCATGTTTCTTACGTGTGAAACGGCGATTTATGAGAAATGACGATAAAATTGCTGCTTTAAACTTGCAAAAACATACAAAAACGCTGTTTTGAACTATTCAAACTGACAAATTCATGTTTCTTTCGTGCGAAACGGCGAATTATGAGAAATGACGATAAAATTGCTGTTTTAAACTTGGAAAAACATAGAAAAACGCTGTTTTCAACTATTCAAACTGATAAATTCATGTTTCTTACGTTCCAAACGGTAGATTTTTGTGAAATCACGATAAAATTGCTGTTTTAAACTTGCAAAAACATTGAAAAACGCTGTTTTCAACTATTCAAACTGACAAATTCATGTTTCTTCCGTGCGAAACGGCGATTTATGAGAAATTACGATAAAATTGCTGTTTTAAACTTGCAAAAACATAGAAAACGCTGTTTTGAACTATCCAAACTGACAAATTCAGTTTTGTGGTTTGGGGTTTGAGGTTTGATGTTTGGGGTTGAGGTTTGGGGTTTTAGGTTTGGGGTTCGCGGTTTGAGGTTTGGGTTTGGGGTTCGGTGTTTGAGGTTTGGGGTTCGCGGTTTGAGGTTTGGGGTTGGGGTTCGGTGTTTGAGGTTTGGGGTTTGAGGTTCGAGGTTTGAGGTTTGGGGTTCGAGGTTTGAGGTTTGGGGTTGAGGTTTGGGGTTTGAGGTTTGGGGTTGGGGGTTCGAGTTTTGGGCTTTGGGGTTGAGGTTTGGGGTTGAGGTTTAGGGTTGAGGTTTGGGGTTGAGGTTTGGGGTTGAGGTTTGGGGTTGAGGTTTGGGGTTGAGGTTTGGGGTTGAGGTTTGGGGTTGAGGTTTGGGGTTGAGGTTTGGGGTTGAGGTTTGGGGTTGAGGTTTGGGGTTGAGGTTTGGGGTTGAGGTTTGAGGTTAGGGATTTGGGGTTCGAAGTTTGAGGTTTGGGGTTTGAGGTTTGGGGTTGGGGGTTCGAATTTTGGTGTTTGGGGTTGAGGTTTGGGGTTGAGGTATTAAACTTGCAAAAACATTGAAAAACGCTGTTTTCAACTATTCAAACTGACAAATTCATGTTTATTCCGTGCGAAACGGCGATTTATGAGAAATTACGATAAAATTGCTGTTTTAAACTTGCAAAAACATAGAAAAACGCTGTTTTGAACTATTCAAACTGACAAATTCATGTTTCTTTCGTGCGAAACGGCGATTTATGAGAAATGACGATAAAATTGCTGTTTTAAACTTGCAAAAACATAGAAAAACGCTGTTTTCAAAAATTCAAACTGATAAATTCATATTTCTTACGTTCCAAACGGTGGATTTTTGTGAAATCACGATAAAATTGCTGTTTTAAACTTGCAAAAACATAGAAAACGCTGTTTTGAACTATTCAAACTGACAAATTCATGTTTCTTTCGTGTGAAACGGCGATTTATGAGAAATGACGATAAAATTGCTGTTTTAAACTTGCAAAAACATAGAAAAACGCTGTTTTGAACTACTCAATCTGACAAATTCATGTTTCTTTCGTGCGAAACGGCGATTTATGATAAATGACGATAAAATTGCTGTTTTAAACTTGCAAAAACATAGAAAAACGCTGTTTTGAACTATTCAAACTGACAAATTCATGTTTCTTTCGTGTGAAACGGCGATTTATGAGAAATGACGATAAAATTGCTGTTTTAAACTTGCAAAAACATAGAAAAACGCTGTTTTGAACTATTCAAACTGACAAATTCATGTTTCTTTCGTGCGAAACGGCGATTTATGAGAAATGACGACAAAATTGCTGTTTTAAACTTGCAAAAAAAAAAAACGCTGTTTTGAACAATTCAAACTGACAAATTCATGTTTCTTTCGTGCGAAACGGCGATTTATGAGAAATAACGATAAAATTGCTTTTTTAAACTTGCAAAAACATAGAAAAACGCTGTTTTTAACTATTCAAACTGATAAATTCATGTTTCTTACGTTCGAAACGGTGGATTTTTGTAAAATCACGATAAAATTGCTGTTTTAAACTTGTAAAAACATGGAAAAACGCTGTTTTCAACTATTCAAACTTATAAATTCATGTTTCTTACGTTTGAAACGGTGAATTTTTGTAAAATCACGATAAAATTGCTATTTTAAACTTGCAAAAACATTGAAAAACGATGTTTTCAACTATTCAAACTGACAAATTCATGTTTCTTCCGTGCGAAACGGCGATTTATGAGAAATTACTAAAAAATTGCTGTTTTAAACTTGCAAAAACATAGAAAAACTTTGTTTTGAACTATTCAAACTGAAAAATTCATGTTTCTTTTGTGCGAAACGGCGATTTATGAGAAATGACGATAAAATTGTTGTTTTAAACTTGCAAAAACATAGAAAAACGCTGTTTTCAACTATTCAAACTGATAAATTCATGTTTCTTTTGTGCGAAACGACTATTTATGAGAAATGACGATAAAATTGCTGTTTTAAACTTGCAAAAACATAGAAAAACGCTGTTTTCAACTATTCAAACTGAAAAATTCATGTTTCTTTTGTGCGAAACGGCGATTTATGAGAAATGACGATAAAATTGCTGTTTTAAACTTGCAAAAACATAGAAAAACGCTGTTTTCAAATATTCAAACTGATAAATTCATGTTTCTTTTGTGCGAAACGGCTATTTATGAGAAATGATGATAAAGTTGCTGTTTTAAACTTGCAAAAACATAGAAAAACGCTATTTCAACTATTCAAACTGATAAATTCATGTTTCTTACGTGCGAAACGGCGATATATGAGAAATGACGATAAAATTGCTGTTTTAAACTTGCAAAAACATAGAAAAACGCTGTTTTGAACTATTCAAACTGATAAATTCATGTTTCTTTCGTTCGAAACGGTGGATTTTTGTGAAATCACGATAAAATTGCTGATTTAAACTTGCAAAAACATTGAAAAACGATGTTTTCAACTATTCAAACTGACATATTCATGTTTCTTCCGTGCGAAACGGCGATTTATGAGAAATTACGATAAAATTGCTGTTTTAAACTTGCAAAAACATAGAAAAACGCTGTTTTGAACTATTCAAACTGACAAATTCATGTTTCTTTCGTGTGAAACGGCGATTTATGAGAAATTACGATAAAATTGCTGTTTTAAACTTGCAGAAACATAGAAAAACGCTGTTTTGAACTACTCAAACTGACAAATTCATGTTTCTTTCGTGCGAAACGGCGATTTATGATAAATGACGATAAAATTGCTGTTTTAAACTTGCAAAAACATAGAAAAACGCTGTTTTGAACTATTCAAACTGACAAATTCATGTTTCTTTCGTGCGAAACGGCGATTTATGAGAAATGACGACAAAATTGCTGTTTTAAACTTGCAAAAAAAAAAACGCTGTTTTGAACAATTCAAACTGACAAATTCATGTTTCTTTCGTGCGAAACGGCGATTTATGAGAAATAACGATAAAATTGCTTTTTTAAACTTGCAAAAACATAGAAAAACGCTGTTTTTAACTATTCAAACTGATAAATTCATGTTTCTTACGTTCGAAACGGTGGATTTTTGTGAAATCACGATAAAATTGCTGTTTTAAACTTGTAAAAACATGGAAAAACGCTGTTTTCAACTATTCAAACTTATAAATTCATGTTTCTTACGTTTGAAACGGTGAATTTTTGTAAAATCACGATAAAATTGCTATTTTAAACTTGCAAAAACATTGAAAAACGATGTTTTCAACTATTCAAACTGACAAATTCATGTTTCTTCCGTGCGAAACGGCGATTTATGAGAAATTACTAAAAAATTGCTGTTTTAAACTTGCAAAAACATAGAAAAACTTTGTTTTGAACTATTCAAACTGAAAAATTCATGTTTCTTTTGTGCGAAACGGCGATTTATGAGAAATGACGATAAAATTGTTGTTTTAAACTTGCAAAAACATAGAAAAACGCTGTTTTCAACTATTCAAACTGATAAATTCATGTTTCTTTTGTGCGAAACGACTATTTATGAGAAATGACGATAAAATTGCTGTTTTAAACTTGCAAAAACATAGAAAAACGCTGTTTTCAACTATTCAAACTGAAAAATTCATGTTTCTTTTGTGCGAAACGGCGATTTATGAGAAATGACGATAAAATTGCTGTTTTAAACTTGCAAAAACATAGAAAAACGCTGTTTTCAAATATTCAAACTGATAAATTCATGTTTCTTTTGTGCGAAACGGCTATTTATGAGAAATGATGATAAAGTTGCTGTTTTAAACTTGCAAAAACATAGAAAAACGCTATTTCAACTATTCAAACTGATAAATTCATGTTTCTTACGTGCGAAACGGCGATATATGAGAAATGACGATAAAATTGCTGTTTTAAACTTGCAAAAACATAGAAAAACGCTGTTTTGAACTATTCAAACTGATAAATTCATGTTTCTTACGTTCGAAACGGTGGATTTTTGTGAAATCACGATAAAATTGCTGATTTAAACTTGCAAAAACATTGAAAAACGATGTTTTCAACTATTCAAACTGACATATTCATGTTTCTTCCGTGCGAAACGGCGATTTATGAGAAATTACGATAAAATTGCTGTTTTAAACTTGCAAAAACATAGAAAAACGCTGTTTTGAACTATTCAAACTGAGAAATTCATGTTTCTTTCGTGTGAAACGGCGATTTATGAGAAATTACGATAAAATTGCTGTTTTAAACTTGCAGAAACATAGAAAAACGCTGTTTTGAACTACTCAAACTGACAAATTCATGTTTCTTTCGTGCGAAACGGCGATTTATGATAAATGACGATAAAATTGCTGTTTTAAACTTGCAAAAACATAGAAAAACGCTGTTTTGAACTATTCAAACTGACAAATTCATGTTTCTTTCGTGTGATACGGCGATTTATGAGAAATGACGATAAAATTGCTGTTTTAAACTTGCAAAAACATAGAAAAACGCTGTTTTGAACTATTCAAACTGACAAATTCATGTTTCTTTCGTGCGAAACGGCGATTTATGAGATATGACGATGAAATTGCTGTTTTAAACTTGCAAAAACATAGAAAAACGCTGTTTTGAACTATTCAAACTGACAAATTCATGTTACTTTCGTGTGAAACGGCGATTTATGAGAAATGACTATAAAATTGCTGTTTTAATCTTGCAAAAACATAGAAAAACGCTGTTTTGAACTATTCAAACTGACAAATTCATGTTTCTTTCGTGCGAAACGGCGATTTACGAGAAATGACGATAAAATTGCTGTTTTAAACTTGCAAAAACATAGAAAAACGCTGTTTTTAACTATTCAAACTGATAAATTCATGTTTCTTACGTTCGAAACGGTGGATTTTTGTGAAATCACGATAAAATTGCTGTTTTAAACTTGTAAAAATATGGAAAAACGCTGTTTTCAACTATTCAAACTGATAAATTCATGTTTCTTACGTTTGAAACGGTGGATTTTTGTAAAATCACGATAAAATTGCTGATTTAAACTTGCAAAAACATTGAAAAACGATGTTTTCAACTATTCAAACTGACAAATTCATGTTTCTTCCGTGCGAAACGGCGATTTATGAGAAATTACGATAAAATTGCTGTTTTAAACTTGCAAAAACATAGAAAAACTTTGTTTTGAACTATTCAAACTGAAAAATTCATGTTTCTTTTGTGCGAAACGGCGATTTATGAGAAATGACGATAAAATTGCTGTTTTAAACTTGCAAAAACCTAGAAAAACGCTGTTTTCAACTATTCAAACTGATAAATTCATGTTTCTTTTGTGCGAAACGGCTATTTATGAGAAATGATGATAAAGTTGCTGTTTTAAACTTGCAAAAACATAGAAAAACGCTGTTTTCAACTATTCAAACTGATAAATTCATGTTTCTTACGTGCGAAACGGCGATTTATGAGAAATGACGATAAAATTGCTGTTTTACACTTGCAAAAACATAGAAAAACGCTGTTTTGAACTATTCAAACTGATAAATTCATGTTTCTTACGTTCGAAACGGTGGATTTTTTTGAAATCACGATAAAATTGCTGATTTAAACTTGCAAAAACATTGAAAAACGATGTTTTCAACTATTCAAACTGACAAATTCATGTTTCTTCCGTGCGAAACGGCGATTTATGAGAAATTACGATAAAATTGCTGTTTTAAACTTGCAAAAACATAGAAAAACTTTGTTTTGAACTATTCAAACTGAAAAATTCATGTTTCTTTTGTGCGAAACGGCGATTTATGAGAAATGACGATAAAATTGCTGTTTTAAACTTGCAGAAACATAGAAAAACGCTGTTTTGAACTACTCAAACTTACAAATTCATGTTTCTTTCGTGCGAAACGGCGATTTATGATAAATGACGATAAAATTGCTGTTTTAAACTTGCAAAAACATAGAAAAACGCTGCTTTGAACTATTCAAACTGACAAATTCATGTTTCTTTCGTGTGATACGGCGATTTATGAGAAATGACGATAAAATTGCTGTTTTAAACTTGCAAAAACATAGAAAAACGCTGTTTTGATCTATTCAAACTGACAAATTCATGTTTCTTTCGTGCGAAACGGCGATTTACGAGAAATGACGATAAAATTGCTGTTTTAAACTTGCAAAAACATAGAAAACCGCTGTTTTCAACTATTCAAACTGATAAATTCATGTTTCTTACGTTCGAAACGGTGGATTTTTGTGAAATCACGATAAAATTGCTGTTTTAAACTTGTAAAAATATGGAAAAACGCTGTTTTCAACTATTCAAACTGATAAATTCATGTTTCTTACGTTTGAAACGGTGGATTTTGTAAAATCACGATAAAATTGCTGATTTAAACTTGCAAAAACATTGAAAAACGATGTTTTCAACTATTCAAACTGACAAATTCATGTTTCTTCCGTGCGAAACGGCGATTTATGAGAAATTACGATAAAATTGCTGTTTTAAACTTGCAAAAACATAGAAAAACTTTGTTTTGAACTATTCAAACTGAAAAATTCATGTTTCTTTTGTGCGAAACGGCGATTTATGAGAAATGACGATAAAATTGCTGTTTTAAACTTGCAAAAACCTAGAAAAACGCTGTTTTCAACTATTCAAACTGATAAATTCATGTTTCTTTTGTGCGAAACGGCTATTTATGAGAAATGATGATAAAGTTGCTGTTTTAAACTTGCAAAAACATAGAAAAACGCTGTTTTCAACTATTCAAACTGATAAATTCATGTTTCTTACGTGCGAAACGGCGATTTATGAGAAATGACGATAAAATTGCTGTTTTACACTTGCAAAAACATAGAAAAACGCTGTTTTGAACTATTCAAACTGATAAATTCATGTTTCTTACGTTCGAAACGGTGGATTTTTTTGAAATCACGATAAAATTGCTGATTTAAACTTGCAAAAACATTGAAAAACGATGTTTTCAACTATTCAAACTGACAAATTCATGTTTCTTCCGTGCGAAACGGCGATTTATGAGAAATTACGATAAAATTGCTGTTTTAAACTTGCAAAAACATAGAAAAACTTTGTTTTGAACTATTCAAACTGAAAAATTCATGTTTCTTTTGTGCGAAACGGCGATTTATGAGAAATGACGATAAAATTGCTGTTTTAAACTTGCAGAAACATAGAAAAACGCTGTTTTGAACTACTCAAACTTACAAATTCATGTTTCTTTCGTGCGAAACGGCGATTTATGATAAATGACGATAAAATTGCTGTTTTTAAACTTGCAAAAACATAGAAAAACGCTGCTTTGAACTATTCAAACTGACAAATTCATGTTTCTTTCGTGTGATACGGCGATTTATGAGAAATGACGATAAAATTGCTGTTTTAAACTTGCAAAAACATAGAAAAACGATGTTTTGAACTATTCAAACTGACAAATTCATGTTTCTTTCGTGCGAAACGGCGATTTATGAGAAATGACGACAAAATTGCTGTTTTAAACTTGCAAAAACATAGAAAACCGCTGTTTTCAACTATTCAAACTGATAAATTCATGTTTCTTACGTTCCAAACGGTGGATTTTTGTGAAATCACGATAAAATTGCTGTTTTAAACTTGCAAAAACATTGAAAAACGCTGTTTTCAACTATTCAAACTGACAAATTCATGTTTCTTCTGTGCGAAACGGCGATTTATGAGAAATTACGATAAAATTGCTGTTTTAAACTTGCAAAAACATAGAAAAACGCTGTTTTGAACTATTCAAACTGACAAAATCATGTTTCTTTCGTGTGAAACGGCGATTTATGAGAAATGACGATAAAATTGCTGTTTTAAACTTGCAAAAACATAGAAAAACGCTGTTTTTAACTATTCAAACTGATAAATTCCGGTTTCTTTCGTGCGAAACGGCGATTTATGAGAAATGACGATAAAATTGCTGTTTTAAACTTGCAAAAACATAGAAAAACGCTGTTTTGAACTATTCAAACTGACAAATTCATGTTTCTTTCGTGCGAAACGGCGATTTATGAGAAATGACGATAAAATTGCTGTTTTAAACTTGCAAAAACATAGAAAAACGCTGTTTTGAACTATTCAAACTGACAAATTCATGTTTCTTTCGTGCGAAACGGTGGATTTTTGTGAAATCACGATAAAATTGCTGATTTAAACTTGCAAAAACATTGAAAAACGATGTTTTCAACTATTCAAACTGACAAATTCATGTTTCTTCCGTGCGAAACGGCGATTTATGAGAAATTACGATAAAATTGCTGTTTTAAACTTGCAAAAACATAGAAAAACTTTGTTTTGAACTATTCAAACTGAAAAATTCATGTTTCTTTTGTGCGAAACGGCGATTTATGAGAAATGACGATAAAATTGCTGTTTTAAACTTGCAAAAACCTAGAAAAACGCTGTTTTCAACTATTCAAACTGATAAATTCATGTTTCTTTTGTGCGAAACGGCTATTTATGAGAAATGATGATAAAGTTGCTGTTTTAAACTTGCAAAAACATAGAAAAACGCTGTTTTCAACTATTCAAACTGATAAATTCATGTTTCTTACGTGCGAAACGGCGATTTATGAGAAATGACGATAAAATTGCTGTTTTAAACTTGCAAAAACATAGAAAAACTCTGTTTTGAACTATTCAAACTGATAAATTCATGTTTCTTACGTTCGAAACGGTGGATTTTTTTGAAATCACGATAAAATTGCTGATTTAAACTTGCAAAAACATTGAAAAACGATGTTTTCAACTATTCAAACTGACAAATTCATGTTTCTTCCGTGCGAAACGGCGATTTATGAGAAATTACGATAAAATTGCTGTTTTAAACTTGCAAAAACATAGAAAAACTTTGTTTTGAACTATTCAAACTGAAAAATTCATGTTTCTTTTGTGCGAAACGGCGATTTATGAGAAATGACGATAAAATTGCTGTTTTAAACTTGCAGAAACATAGAAAAACGCTATTTTGAACTACTCAAACTTACAAATTCATGTTTCTTTCGTGCGAAACGGCGATTTATGATAAATGACGATAAAATTGCTGTTTTAAACTTGCAAAAACATAGAAAAACGCTGCTTTGAACTATTCAAACTGACAAATTCATGTTTCTTTCGTGTGATACGGCGATTTATGAGAAATGACGATAAAATTGCTGTTTTAAACTTGCAAAAACATAGAAAAACGCTGTTTTGAACTATTCAAACTGACAAATTCATGTTTCTTTCGTGCGAAACGGCGATTTATGAAAAATGACGACAAAATTGCTGTTTTAAACTTGCAAAAACATAGAAAACCGCTGTTTTCAACTATTCAAACTGAGAAATTCATGTTTCTTACGTTCCAAACGGTGGATTTTTGTGAAATCACGATAAAATTGCTGTTTTAAACTTGCAAAAACATTGAAAAACGCTGTTTTCAACTATTCAAACTGACAAATTCATGTTTCTTCTGTGCGAAACGGCGATTTATGAGAAATGACGATAAAATTGCTGTTTTAAACTTGCAAAAACCTAGAAAAACGCTGTTTTCAACTATTCAAACTGATAAATTCATGTTTCTTTTGTGCGAAACGGCTATTTATGAGAAATGATGATAAAGTTGCTGTTTTAAACTTGCAAAAACATAGAAAAACGCTGTTTTCAACTATTCAAACTGATAAATTCATGTTTCTTACGTGCGAAACGGCGATTTATGAGAAATGACGATAAAATTGCTGTTTTAAACTTGCAAAAACATAGAAAAACGCTGTTTTGAACTATTCAAACTGATAAATTCATGTTTCTTACGTTCGAAACGGTGGATTTTTTTGAAATCACGATAAAATTTCTGATTTAAACTTGCAAAAACATTGAAAAACGATGTTTTCAACTATTCAAACTGACAAATTCATGTTTCTTCCGTGCGAAACGGGCAATTTATGAGAAATTACGATAAAATTGCTGTTTTAAACTTGCAAAAACATAGAAAAACTTTGTTTTGAACTATTCAAACTGAAAAATTCATGTTTCTTTTGTGCGAAACGGCGATTTATGAGAAATGACGATAAATTTGCTGTTTTAAACTTGCAGAAACATAGAAAAACGCTATTTTGAACTACTCAAACTTACAAATTCATGTTTCTTTCGTGCGAAACGGCGATTTATGATAAATGACGATAAAATTGCTGTTTTAAACTTGCAAAAACATAGAAAAACGCTGCTTTGAACTATTCAAACTGACAAATTCATGTTTCTTTCGTGTGATACGGCGATTTATGAGAAATGACGATAAAATTGCTGTTTTAAACTTGCAAAAACATAGAAAAACGCTGTTTTGAACTATTCAAACTGACAAATTCATGTTTCTTTCGTGCGAAACGGCGATTTATGAGAAATGACGACAAAATTGCTGTTTTAAACTTGCAAAAACATAGAAAACCGCTGTTTTCAACTATTCAAACTGATAAATTCATGTTTCTTACGTTCCAAACGGTGGATTTTTGTGAAATCACGATAAAATTGCTGTTTTAAACTTGCAAAAAACATTGAAAAACGCTGTTTTCAACTATTCAAACTGACAAATTCATGTTTCTTCTGTGCGAAACGGCGATTTATGAGAAATTACGATAAAATTGCTGTTTTAAACTTGCAAAAACATAGAAAAACGCTGTTTTGAACTATTCAAACTGACAAAATCATGTTTCTTTCGTGTGAAACGGCGATTTATGAGAAATGACGATAAAATTGCTGTTTTAAACTTGCAAAAACATAGAAAAACGCTGTTTTTAACTATTCAAACTGATAAATTCAGGTTTCTTTCGTGCGAAACGGCGATTTATGAGAAATGACGATAAAATTGCTGTTTTAAACTTGCAAAAACATAGAAAAACGCTGTTTTGAACTATTCAAACTGACAAATTCATGTTTCTTTCGTGCGAAACGGCGATTTATGAGAAATGACGATAAAATTGCTGTTTTAAACTTGCAAAAACATAGAAAAACGCTGTTTTGAACTATTCAAACTGACAAATTCATGTTTCTTTCGTGCGAAACGGTGGATTTTTGTGAAATCACGATAAAATTGCTGATTTAAACTTGCAAAAACATTGAAAAACGATGTTTTCAACTATTCAAACTGACAAATTCATGTTTCTTCCGTGCGAAACGGCGATTTATGAGAAATTACGATAAAATTGCTGTTTTAAACTTGCAAAAACATAGAAAAAACTTTGTTTTGAACTATTCAAACTGAAAAATTCATGTTTCTTTTGTGCGAAACGGCGATTTATGAGATATGACGATGAAATTGCTGTTTTAAACTTGCAAAAACATAGAAAAACGCTGTTTTGAACTATTCAAACTGACAAATTCATGTTACTTTCGTGTGAAACGGCGATTTATGAGAAATGACTATAAAATTGCTGTTTTAATCTTGCAAAAACATAGAAAAACGCTGTTTTGAACTATTCAAACTGACAAATTCATGTTTCTTTCGTGCGAAACGGCGATTTACGAGAAATGACGATAAAATTGCTGTTTTAAACTTGCAAAAACATAGAAAAACGCTGTTTTCAACTATTCAAACTGATAAATTCATGTTTCTTTTGTGCGAAACGGCTATTTATGAGAAATGATGATAAAGTTGCTGTTTTAAACTTGCAAAAACATAGAAAAACGCTGTTTTCAACTATTCAAACTGATAAATTCATGTTTCTTACGTGCGAAACGGCGATTTATGAGAAATGACGATAAAATTGCTGTTTTAAACTTGCAAAAACATAGAAAAACTCTGTTTTGAACTATTCAAACTGATAAATTCATGTTTCTTACGTTCGAAACGGTGGATTTTTTTGAAATCACGATAAAATTGCTGATTTAAACTTGCAAAAACATTGAAAAACGATGTTTTCAACTATTCAAACTGACAAATTCATGTTTCTTCCGTGCGAAACGGCGATTTATGATAAATGACGATAAAATTGCTGTTTTAAACTTGCAAAAACATAGAAAAACGCTGCTTTGAACTATTCAAACTGACAAATTCATGTTTCTTTCGTGTGATACGGCGATTTATGAGAAATGACGATAAAATTGCTGTTTTAAACTTGCAAAAACATAGAAAAACGCTGTTTTGAACTATTCAAACTGACAAATTCATGTTTCTTTCGTGCGAAACGGCGATTTATGAGAAATGACGACAAAATTGCTGTTTTAAACTTGCAAAAACATAGAAAACCGCTGTTTTCAACTATTCAAACTGATAAATTCATGTTTCTTACGTTCCAAACGGTGGATTTTTGTGAAATCACGATAAAATTGCTGTTTTAAACTTGCAAAAACATTGAAAAACGCTGTTTTCAACTATTCAAACTGACAAATTCATGTTTCTTCTGTGCGAAACGGCGATTTATGAGAAATTACGATAAAATTGCTGTTTTAAACTTGCAAAAACATAGAAAAACGCTGTTTTGAACTATTCAAACTGAAAAATTCATGTTTCTTTTGTGCGAAACGGCGATTTATGAGAAATGACGATAAAATTGCTGTTTTAAACTTGCAAAAACCTAGAAAAACGCTGTTTTCAACTATTCAAACTGATAAATTCATGTTTCTTTTGTGCGAAACGGCTATTTATGAGAAATGATGATAAAGTTGCTGTTTTAAACTTGCAAAAACATAGAAAAACGCTGTTTTCAACTATTCAAACTGATAAATTCATGTTTCTTACGTGCGAAACGGCGATTTATGAGAAATGACGATAAAATTGCTGTTTTAAACTTGCAAAAACATAGAAAAACGCTGTTTTGAACTATTCAAACTGATAAATTCATGTTTCTTACGTTCGAAACGGTGGATTTTTTTGAAATCACGATAAAATTTCTGATTTAAACTTGCAAAAACATTGAAAAACGATGTTTTCAACTATTCAAACTGACAAATTCATGTTTCTTCCGTGCGAAACGGCGATTTATGAGAAATTACGATAAAATTGCTGTTTTAAACTTGCAAAAACATAGAAAAACTTTGTTTTGAACTATTCAAACTGAAAAATTCATGTTTCTTTTGTGCGAAACGGCGATTTATGAGAAATGACGATAAATTTGCTGTTTTAAACTTGCAGAAACATAGAAAAACGCTATTTTGAACTACTCAAACTTACAAATTCATGTTTCTTTCGTGCGAAACGGCGATTTATGATAAATGACGATAAAATTGCTGTTTTAAACTTGCAAAAACATAGAAAAACGCTGCTTTGAACTATTCAAACTGACAAATTCATGTTTCTTTCGTGTGATACGGCGATTTATGAGAAATGACGATAAAATTGCTGTTTTAAACTTGCAAAAACATAGAAAAACGCTGTTTTGAACTATTCAAACTGACAAATTCATGTTTCTTTCGTGCGAAACGGCGATTTATGAGAAATGACGACAAAATTGCTGTTTTAAACTTGCAAAAACATAGAAAACCGCTGTTTTCAACTATTCAAACTGATAAATTCATGTTTCTTACGTTCCAAACGGTGGATTTTTGTGAAATCACGATAAAATTGCTGTTTTAAACTTGCAAAAACATTGAAAAACGCTGTTTTCAACTATTCAAACTGACAAATTCATGTTTCTTCTGTGCGAAACGGCGATTTATGAGAAATTACGATAAAATTGCTGTTTTAAACTTGCAAAAACATAGAAAAACGCTGTTTTGAACTATTCAAACTGACAAAATCATGTTTCTTTCGTGTGAAACGGCGATTTATGAGAAATGACGATAAAATTGCTGTTTTAAACTTGCAAAAACATAGAAAAACGCTGTTTTTAACTATTCAAACTGATAAATTCAGGTTTCTTTCGTGCGAAACGGCGATTTATGAGAAATGACGATAAAATTGCTGTTTTAAACTTGCAAAAACATAGAAAAACGCTGTTTTGAACTATTCAAACTGACAAATTCATGTTTCTTTCGTGCGAAACGGCGATTTATGAGAAATGACGATAAAATTGCTGTTTTAAACTTGCAAAAACATAGAAAAACGCTGTTTTGAACTATTCAAACTGACAAATTCATGTTTCTTTCGTGCGAAACGGTGGATTTTTGTGAAATCACGATAAAATTGCTGATTTAAACTTGCAAAAACATTGAAAAACGATGTTTTCAACTATTCAAACTGACAAATTCATGTTTCTTCCGTGCGAAACGGCGATTTATGAGAAATTACGATAAAATTGCTGTTTTAAACTTGCAAAAACATAGAAAAACTTTGTTTTGAACTATTCAAACTGAAAAATTCATGTTTCTTTTGTGCGAAACGGCGATTTATGAGATATGACGATGAAATTGCTGTTTTAAACTTGCAAAAACATAGAAAAACGCTGTTTTGAACTATTCAAACTGACAAATTCATGTTACTTTCGTGTGAAACGGCGATTTATGAGAAATGACTATAAAATTGCTGTTTTAATCTTGCAAAAACATAGAAAAACGCTGTTTTGAACTATTCAAACTGACAAATTCATGTTTCTTTCGTGCGAAACGGCGATTTACGAGAAATGACGATAAAATTGCTGTTTTAAACTTGCAAAAACATAGAAAAACGCTGTTTTTAACTATTCAAACTGATAAATTCATGTTTCTTACGTTCGAAACGGTGGATTTTGTGAAATCACGATAAAATTGCTGTTTTAAACTTGTAAAAATATGGAAAAACGCTGTTTTCAACTATTCAAACTGATAAATTCATGTTTCTTACGTTTGAAACGGTGGATTTTTGTAAAATCACGATAAAATTGCTGATTTAAACTTGCAAAAACATTGAAAAACGATGTTTTCAACTATTCAAACTGACAAATTCATGTTTCTTCCGTGCGAAACGGCGATTTATGAGAAATTACGATAAAATTGCTGTTTTAAACTTGCAAAAACATAGAAAAACTTTGTTTGAACTATTCAAACTGAAAAATTCATGTTTCTTTTGTGCGAAACGGCGATTTATGAGAAATGACGATAAAATTGCTGTTTTAAACTTGCAAAAACCTAGAAAAACGCTGTTTTCAACTATTCAAACTGATAAATTCATGTTTCTTTTGTGCGAAACGGCTATTTATGAGAAATGATGATAAAGTTGCTGTTTTAAACTTGCAAAAACATAGAAAAACGCTGTTTTCAACTACTATTCAAACTGATAAATTCATGTTTCTTACGTGCGAAACGGCGATTTATGAGAAATGACGATAAAATTGCTGTTTTAAACTTGCAAAAACATAGAAAAACGCTGTTTTGAACTATTCAAACTGATAAATTCATGTTTCTTACGTTCGAAACGGTGGATTTTTTTGAAATCACGATAAAATTGCTGATTTAAACTTGCAAAAACATTGAAAAACGATGTTTTCAACTATTCAAACTGACAAATTCATGTTTCTTCCGTGCGAAACGGCGATTTATGAGAAATTACGATAAAATTGCTGTTTTAAACTTGCAAAAACATAGAAAAACTTTGTTTTGAACTATTCAAACTGAAAAATTCATGTTTCTTTTGTGCGAAACGGCGATTTATGAGAAATGACGATAAAATTGCTGTTTTAAACTTGCAGAAACATAGAAAAACGCTGTTTTGAACTACTCAAACTTACAAATTCATGTTTCTTTCGTGCGAAACGGCGATTTATGATAAATGACGATAAAATTGCTGTTTTAAACTTGCAAAAACATAGAAAAACCGCTGCTTTGAACTATTCAAACTGACAAATTCATGTTTCTTTCGTGTGATACGGCGATTTATGAGAAATGACGATAAAATTGCTGTTTTAAACTTGCAAAAACATTGAAAAACGATGTTTTCAACTATTCAAACTGACAAATTCATAATTCTTCCGTGCGAAACGGTGGTTTTTTGTGAAATCACGATAAAATTGCTGTTTTAAACTTGTAAAAATATGGAAAAACGCTGTTTTCAACTATTCAAACTGATAAATTCATGTTTCTTACGTTTGAAACGGTGGATTTTTGTAAAATCACGATAAAATTGCTGATTTAAACTTGCAAAAACATTGAAAAACGATGTTTTCAACTATTCAAACTGACAAATTCATGTTTCTTCCGTGCGAAACGGCGATTTATGAGAAATTACGATAAAATTGCTGTTTTAAACTTGCAAAAACATAGAAAAACTTTGTTTTGAACTATTCAAACTGAAAAATTCATGTTTCTTTTGTGCGAAACGGCGATTTATGAGAAATGACGATAAAATTGCTGTTTTAAACTTGCAAAAACCTAGAAAAACGCTGTTTTCAACTATTCAAACTGATAAATTCATGTTTCTTTTGTGCGAAACGGCTATTTATGAGAAATGATGATAAAGTTGCTGTTTTAAACTTGCAAAAACATAGAAAAACGCTGTTTTCAACTATTCAAACTGATAAATTCATGTTTCTTACGTGCGAAACGGCGATTTATGAGAAATGACGATAAAATTGCTGTTTTAAACTTGCAAAAACATAGAAAAACGCTGTTTTGAACTATTCAAACTGATAAATTCATGTTTCTTACGTTCGAAACGGTGGATTTTTTTGAAATCACGATAAAATTGCTGATTTAAACTTGCAAAAACATTGAAAAACGATGTTTTCAACTATTCAAACTGACAAATTCATGTTTCTTCCGTGCGAAACGGCGATTTATGAGAAATTGCGATAAAATTGTTGTTTTAAACTTGCAAAAACATAGAAAAACTTTGTTTTGAACTATTCAAACTGAAAAATTCATGTTTCTTTTGTGCGAAACGGCGATTTATGAGAAATGACGATAAAATTGCTGTTTTAAACTTGCAGAAACATAGAAAAACGCTGTTTTGAACTACTCAAACTTACAAATTCATGTTTCTTTCGTGCGAAACGGCGATTTATGATAAATGACGATAAAATTGCTGTTTTAAACTTGCAAAAACATAGAAAAACGCTGCTTTGAACTATTCAAACTGACAAATTCATGTTTCTTTCGTGTGATACGGCGATTTATGAGAAATGACGATAAAATTGCTGTTTTAAACTTGCAAAAACATAGAAAAACGCTGTTTTGAACTATTCAAACTGACAAATTCATGTTTCTTTTGTGCGAAACGGCGATTTATGAGAAATGACGACAAAATTGCTGTTTTAAACTTGCAAAAACATAGAAAACCGCTGTTTTCAACTATTCAAACTGATAAATTCATGTTTCTTACGTTCCAAACGGTGGATTTTTGTGAAATCACGATAAAATTGCTGTTTTAAACTTGCAAAAACATTGAAAAACGCTTTTTCAACTATTCAAACTGACAAATTCATGTTTCTTCTGTGCGAAACGGCGATTTATGAGAAATTAAGATAAAATTGCTGTTTTAAACTTGCAAAAACATAGAAAAACGCTGTTTTGAACTATTCAAACTGACAAAATCATGTTTCTTTCGTGTGAAACGGCGATTTATGAGAAATGACGATAAAATTGCTGTTTTAAACTTGCAAAAACATAGAAAAAACGCTGTTTTTAACTATTCAAACTGATAAATTCAGGTTTCTTTTGTGCGAAACGGCGATTTATGAGAAATGACGATAAAATTGCTGTTTTAAACTTGCAAAAACATAGAAAAATGCTGTTTTGAACTATTCAAACTGACAAATTCATGTTTCTGTCGTGCGAAACGGCGATTTATGGGAAATGACGATAAAATTGCTGTTTTAAACTTGCAAAAACATAGAAAAACGCTGTTTTGAACTATTCAAACTGACAAATTCATGTTTCTTTCGTGCGAAACGGTGGATTTTTGTGAAATCACGATAAAATTGCTGATTTAAACTTGCAAAAACATTGAAAAACGATGTTTTCAACTATTCAAACTGACAAATTCATGTTTCTTCCGTGCGAAACGGCGATTTATGAGAAATTACGATAAAATTGCTGTTTTAAACTTGCAAAAACATAGATAAACGCTGTTTTGAACTATTCAAACTGACAAATTCATGTTTCTTCCGTGCGAAACGGCGATTTATGAGAAATTACGATAAAATTGCTGTTTTAAACTTGCAAAAACATAGAAAAACGCTGTTTTGAACTATTCAAACTGACAAATTCATGTTTCTTTCGTGTGAAACGGCGATTTATGAGAAATGACGATAAAATTGCTGTTTTAAACTTGCAGAAACATAGAAAAACCCTGTTTTGAACTACTCAAACTTACAAATTCATGTTTCTTTCTTGTGAAACGGCGATTTATGATAAATGACGATAAAATTGCTGTTTTAAACTTGCAAAAACATAGAAAAACGCTGTTTTGAACTATTCAAACTGACAAATTCATGTTTCTTTCGTGCGAAACGGCGATTTATGAGAAATGACGATAAAATTGCTTTTTTAAACTTGCAAAAACATAGAAAAACGCTGTTTTTAACTATTCAATTTGATAAATTCATGTTTCTTACGTTCGAAACGGTGGATTTTTGTGAAATCAGGATAAAATTGCTGTTTTAAACTTGTAAAAACATGGAAAAACGCTGTTTTCAACTATTCAAACTGATAAATTCATGTTTCTTACGTTTGAAACGGTGGATTTTTGTAAAATCACGATAAAATTGCTATTTTTAACTTGCAAAAACATTGAAAAACGATGTTTTCAACTATTCAAACTGACAAATTCTTGTTTCTTCCGTGCGAAACGGCGAATTATGAGAAATTACGATAAAATTGCTGTTTTAAACTTGCAAAAACATAGAAAAACGCTGTTTTTAACTATTCAAACTGATAAATTCAGGTTTCTTTTGTGCGAAACGGCGATTTATGAGAAATGACGATAAAATTGCTGTTTTAAACTTGCAAAAACATAGAAAAATGCTGTTTTGAACTATTCAAACTGACAAATTCATGTTTCTGTCGTGCGAAACGGCGATTTATGGGAAATGACGATAAAATTGCTGTTTTAAACTTGCAAAAACATAGAAAAACGCTGTTTTGAACTATTCAAACTGACAAATTCATGTTTCTTTCGTGCGAAACGGTGGATTTTTGTGAAATCACGATAAAATTGCTGATTTAAACTTGCAAAAACATTGAAAAACGATGTTTTCAACTATTCAAACTGACAAATTCATGTTTCTTCCGTGCGAAACGGCGATTTATGAGAAATTACGATAAAATTGCTGTTTTAAACTTGCAAAAACATAGATAAACGCTGTTTTGAACTATTCAAACTGACAAATTCATGTTTCTTCCGTGCGAAACGGCGATTTATGAGAAATTACGATAAAATTGCTGTTTTAAACTTGCAAAAACATAGAAAAACGCTGTTTTGAACTATTCAAACTGACAAATTCATGTTTCTTTCGTGTGAAACGGCGATTTATGAGAAATGACGATAAAATTGCTGTTTTAAACTTGCAGAAACATAGAAAAACCCTGTTTTGAACTACTCAAACTTACAAATTCATGTTTCTTTCTTGTGAAACGGTGATTTATGATAAATGACGATAAAATTGCTGTTTTAAACTTGCAAAAACATAGAAAAACGCTGTTTTGAACTATTCAAACTGACAAATTCATGTTTCTTTCGTGCGAAACGGCGATTTATGAGAAATGACGATAAAATTGCTTTTTTAAACTTGCAAAAACATAGAAAAACGCTGTTTTTAACTATTCAATTTGATAAATTCATGTTTCTTACGTTCGAAACGGTGGATTTTTGTGAAATCAGGATAAAATTGCTGTTTTAAACTTGTAAAAACATGGAAAAACGCTGTTTTCAACTATTCAAACTGATAAATTCATGTTTCTTACGTTTGAAACGGTGGATTTTTGTAAAATCACGATAAAATTGCTATTTTTAACTTGCAAAAAACATTGAAAAACGATGTTTTCAACTATTCAAACTGACAAATTCTTGTTTCTTCCGTGCGAAACGGCGAATTATGAGAAATTACGATAAAATTGCTGTTTTAAACTTGCAAAAACATAGAAAAACTTTGTTTTGAACTATTCAAACTGAAAAATTCATGTTTCTTTTGTGCGAAGCGGCGATTTAAGAGAAATGACGATAAAATTGCTGTTTTAAACTTGCAAAAACATAGAAAAACGCTGTTTTCAACTATTCAAACTGATAAATTCATGTTTCTTTTGTGCGAAACGGCTATTTATGAGAAATGATGATAAAATTGCTGTTTTAAACTTGCAGTAACATAGCAAAACGCTGTTTTGAACTATTCAAACTGACAAATTCATGTTTCTTTCGTGCAAAACGGCGATTTATGATAAATGACGATAAAATTGCTGTTTTAAACTTGCAAAAACATAGAAAAACGCTGTTTTGAACTATTCAAACTGACAAATTCATGTTTCTTTTGTGTGATACGGCGATTTATGAGAAATGACGATAAAATTGCTGTTTTAAACTTGCAAAAACATAGAAAAACGCTGTTTTGAACTATTCAAACTGACAAATTCATGTTTCTTTCGTGCGAAACGGCGATTTATGAGATATGACGATGAAATTGCTGTTTTAAACTTGCAAAAACATAGAAAAACGCTGTTTTGAACTATTCAAACTGACAAATTCATGTTACTTTCGTGTGAAACGGCGATTTATGAGAAATTACTATAAAATTGCTGTTTTAATCTTGCAAAAACATAGAAAAACGCTGTTTTGAACTATTCAAACTGACAAATTCATGTTTCTTTCGTGCGAAACGGCGATTTATGAGAAATGACGATAAAATTTCTGTTTTAAACTTGCAAAAACATAGAAAACCGCTGTTTTCAACTATTCAAACTGATAAATTCATGTTTCTTACGTTCCAAACGGTGGATTTTTGTGAAATCACGATTAAATTGCTGTTTTAAACTTGCAAAAACATTGAAAAACGCTGTTTTTAACTATTCAAACTGACAAATTCATGTTTCTTCTGTGCGAAACGGCGATTTATGAGAAATTACGATAAAATTGCTGTTTTAAACTTACAAAAACATAGAAAAACGCTGTTTTGAACTATTCAAACTGACAAAATCATGTTTCTTTCGTGTGAAACGGCGATTTATGAGAAATGACGATAAAATTGCTGTTTTAAACTTGCAAAAACATAGAAAAACGCTGTTTTTAACTATTCAAACTGATAAATTCAGGTTTCTTTCGTGCGAAACGGCGATTTATGAGAAATGACGATAAAATTGCTGTTTTAAACTTGCAAAAACATAGAAAAATGCTGTTTTGAACTATTCAAACTGACAAATTCATGTTTCTTTCGTGCGAAACCTCGATTTATGGGAAATGACGATAAAATTGCTGTTTTAAACTTGCAAAAACATAGAAAAACGCTGTTTTGAACTATTCAAACTGACAAATTCATGTTTCTTTCGTGCGAAACGGTGGATTTTTGTGAAATCACGATAAAATTGCTGATTTAAACTTGCAAAAACATTGAAAAACGATGTTTTCAACTATTCAAACTGACAAATTCATGTTTTTTCCGTGCGAAACGGCGATTTATGAGAAATTACGATAAAATTGCTGTTTTAAACTTGCAAAAACATAGAAAAACTTTGTTTTGAACTATTCAAACTGAAAAATTCATGTTTCTTTTGTGCGAAACGGCGATTTATGAGAAATGACGATAAAATTGCTGTTTTAAACTTGCAGAAACATAGAAAAACGCTGTTTTGAACTACTCAAACTTACAAATTCATGTTTCTTTCGTGCGAAACGGCGATTTATGATAAATGACGATAAAATTGCTGTTTTAAACTTGCAAAAACATAGAAAAACGCTGCTTTGAACTATTCAAACTGACAAATTCATGTTTCTTTCGTGTGATACGGCGATTTATGAGAAATGACGATAAAATTGCTGTTTTAAACTTGCAAAAACATAGAAAAACGCTGTTTTGAACTATTCAAACTGACAAATTCATGTTTCTTTCGTGCGAAACGGCGATTTATGAGAAATGACGACAAAATTGCTGTTTTAAACTTGCAAAAACATAGAAAACCGCTGTTTTCAACTATTCAAACTGATAAATTCATGTTTCTTACGTTCCAAACGGTGGATTTTTGTGAAATCACGATAAAATTGCTGTTTTAAACTTGCAAAAACATTGAAAAACGCTGTTTTCAACTATTCAAACTGACAAATTCATGTTTCTTCTGTGCGAAACGGCGATTTATGAGAAATTACGATAAAATTGCTGTTTTAAACTTGCAAAAACATAGAAAAACGCTGTTTTGAACTATTCAAACTGACAAAATCATGTTTCTTTCGTGTGAAACGGCGATTTATGAGAAATGACGATAAAATTGCTGTTTTAAACTTGCAAAAACATAGAAAAACGCTGTTTTTAACTATTCAAACTGATAAATTCAGGTTTCTTTCGTGCGAAACGGCGATTTATGAGAAATGACGATAAAATTGCTGTTTTAAACTTGCAAAAACATAGAAAAACGCTGTTTTGAACTATTCAAACTGACAAATTCATGTTTCTTTCGTGCGAAACGGCGATTTATGAGAAATGACGATAAAATTGCTGTTTTAAACTTGCAAAAACATAGAAAAACGCTGTTTTGAACTATTCAAACTGACAAATTCATGTTTCTTTCGTGCGAAACGGTGGATTTTTGTGAAATCACGATAAAATTGCTGATTTAAACTTGCAAAAACATTGAAAAACGATGTTTTCAACTATTCAAACTGACAAATTCATGTTTCTTCCGTGCGAAACGGCGATTTATGAGAAATTACGATAAAATTGCTGTTTTAAACTTGCAAAAACATAGAAAAACTTTGTTTTGAACTATTAAAACTGAAAAATTCATGTTTCTTTTGTGCGAAACGGCGATTTATGAGAAATGACGATAAAATTGCTGTTTTAAACTTGCAAAAACATAGAAAAACGCTGTTTTCAAATATTCAAACTGATAAATTCATGTTTCTTTTGTGCGAAACGGCTATTTATGAGAAATGATGATAAAGTTGCTGTTTTAAACTTGCAAAAACATAGAAAAACGCTATTTCAACTATTCAAACTGATAAATTCATGTTTCTTACGTGCGAAACGGCGATATATGAGAAATGACGATAAAATTGCTGTTTTAAACTTGCAAAAACATAGAAAAACGCTGTTTTGAACTATTCAAACTGATAAATTCATGTTTCTTACGTTCGAAACGGTGGATTTTTGTGAAATCACGATAAAATTGCTGATTTAAACTTGCAAAAACATTGAAAAACGATGTTTTCAACTATTCAAACTGACATATTCATGTTTCTTCCGTGCGAAACGGCGATTTATGAGAAATTACGATAAAATTGCTGTTTTAAACTTGCAAAAACATAGAAAAACGCTGTTTTGAACTATTCAAACTGACAAATTCATGTTTCTTTCGTGTGAAACGGCGATTTATGAGAAATTACGATAAAATTGCTGTTTTAAACTTGCAGAAACATAGAAAAACGCTGTTTTGAACTACTCAAACTGACAAATTCATGTTTCTTTCGTGCGAAACGGCGATTTATGATAAATGACGATAAAATTGCTGTTTTAAACTTGCAAAAACATAGAAAAACGCTGTTTTGAACTATTCAAACTGACAAATTCATGTTTCTTTCGTGTGATACGGCGATTTATGAGAAATGACGATAAAATTGCTGTTTTAAACTTGCAAAAACATAGAAAAACGCTGTTTTGAACTATTCAAACTGACAAATTCATGTTTCTTTCGTGCGAAACGGCGATTTATGAGATATGACGATGAAATTGCTGTTTTAAACTTGCAAAAACATAGAAAAACGCTGTTTTGAACTATTCAAACTGACAAATTCATGTTACTTTCGTGTGAAACGGCGATTTATGAGAAATGACTATAAAATTGCTGTTTTAATCTTGCAAAAACATAGAAAAACGCTGTTTTGAACTATTCAAACTGACAAATTCATGTTTCTTTCGTGCGAAACGGCGATTTACGAGAAATGACGATAAAATTGCTGTTTTAAACTTGCAAAAACATAGAAAAACGCTGTTTTTAACTATTCAAACTGATAAATTCATGTTTCTTACGTTCGAAACGGTGGATTTTTGTGAAATCACGATAAAATTGCTGTTTTAAACTTGTAAAAATATGGAAAAACGCTGTTTTCAACTATTCAAACTGATAAATTCATGTTTCTTACGTTTGAAACGGTGGATTTTTGTAAAATCACGATAAAATTGCTGATTTAAACTTGCAAAAACATTGAAAAACGATGTTTTCAACTATTCAAACTGACAAATTCATGTTTCTTCCGTGCGAAACGGCGATTTATGAGAAATTACGATAAAATTGCTGTTTTAAACTTGCAAAAACATAGAAAAACTTTGTTTTGAACTATTCAAACTGAAAAATTCATGTTTCTTTTGTGCGAAACGGCGATTTATGAGAAATGACGATAAAATTGCTGTTTTAAACTTGCAAAAACCTAGAAAAACGCTGTTTTCAACTATTCAAACTGATAAATTCGTGTTTCTTTCGTGCGAAACTGCGATTTATGAGAAATGACGATAAAATTGCTGTTTTAAACTTGCAAAAACATTGAAAAACGCTGTTTTCAACTATTCAAACTGATAAATTCATGTTTCTTACGTGCGAAACGGCGATTTATGAGAAATGACGATAAAATTGCTGTTTTAAACTTGCAAAAACATAGAAAAACGCTGTTTTGAACTATTCAAACTGATAAATTCATGTTTCTTACGTGCGAAACGGCGATTTATGAGAAATGACGATAAAATTGCTGTTTTAAACTTGCAAAAACATAGAAAAACGCTGTTTTGAACTATTCAAACTGATAAATTCATGTTTCTTACGTTCGAAACGGTGGATTTTTTTGAAATCACGATAAAATTGCTGATTTAAACTTGCAAAAACATTGAAAAACGATGTTTTCAACTATTCAAACTGACAAATTCATGTTTCTTCCGTGCGAAACGGCGATTTATGAGAAATTACGATAAAATTGCTGTTTTAAACTTGCAAAAACATAGAAAAACTTTGTTTTGAACTATTCAAACTGAAAAATTCATGTTTCTTTTGTGCGAAACGGCGATTTATGAGAAATGACGATAAAATTGCTGTTTTAAACTTGCAGAAACATAGAAAAACGCTGTTTTCAACTATTCAAACTGATAAATTCATGTTTCTTACGTGCGAAACGGCGATTTATGAGAAATGACGATAAAATTGCTGTTTTAAACTTGCAAAAACATAGAAAAACGCTGTTTTGAACTATTCAAACTGATAAATTCATGTTTCTTACGTTCGAAACGGTGGATTTTTTTGAAATCACGATAAAATTGCTGATTTAAACTTGCAAAAACATTGAAAAACGATGTTTTCAACTATTCAAACTGACAAATTCATGTTTCTTCCGTGCGAAACGGCGATTTATGAGAAATTACGATAAAATTGCTGTTTTAAACTTGCAAAAACATAGAAAAACTTTGTTTTGAACTATTCAAACTGAAAAATTCATGTTTCTTTTGTGCGAAACGGCAATTTATGAGAAATGACGATAAAATTGCTGTTTTAAACTTGCAGAAACATAGAAAAACGCTGTTTTGAACTACTCAAACTTACAAATTCATGTTTCTTTCGTGCGAAACGGCGATTTATGATAAATGACGATAAAATTGCTGTTTTAAACTTGCAAAAACATAGAAAAACGCTGCTTTGAACTATTCAAACTGACAAATTCATGTTTCTTTCGTGTGATACGGCGATTTATGAGAAATGACGATAAAATTGCTGTTTTAAACTTGCAAAAACATAGAAAAACGCTGTTTTGAACTATTCAAACTGACAAATTCATGTTTCTTTCGTGCGAAACGGCGATTTATGAGAAATGACGACAAAATTGCTGTTTTAAACTTGCAAAAACATAGAAAACCGCTGTTTTCAGCTATTCAAACTGATAAATTCATGTTTCTTACGTTCCAAACGGTGGATTTTTGTGAAATCACGATAAAATTGCTGTTTTAAACTTGCAAAAACATTGAAAAACGCTTTTTTCAACTATTCAAACTGACAAATTCATGTTTCTTCTGTGCGAAACGGCGATTTATGAGAAATTACGATAAAATTGCTGTTTTAAACTTGCAAAAACATAGAAAAACGCTGTTTTGAACTATTCAAACTGACAAATTCATGTTTCTTTCGTGCGAAACGGCGATTTATGAGATATGACGACAAAATTGCTGTTTTAAACTTGCAAAAACATAGAAAACCGCTGTTTTTAACTATTCAAACTGATAAATTCATGTTTCTTACGTTCGAAACGGTGGATTTTTGTGAAATCACGATAAAATTGCTGTTTTAAACTTGTAAAAATATGGAAAAACGCTGTTTTCAACTATTCAAACTGATAAATTCATGTTTCTTACGTTTGAAACGGTGGATTTTTGTAAAATCACGATAAAATTGCTGATTTAAACTTGCAAAAACATTGAAAAACGATGTTTTCAACTATTCAAACTGACAAATTCATGTTTCTTCCGTGCAAAACGGCGATTTATGAGAAATTACGATAAAATTGCTGTTTTAAACTTGCAAAAACATAGAAAAACTTTGTTTTGAACTATTCAAACTGAAAAATTCATGTTTCTTATGTGCGAAACGGCGATTTATGAGAAATGACGATAAAATTGCTGTTTTAAACTTGCAAAAACCTAGAAAAACGCTGTTTTCAACTATTCAAACTGATAAATTCATGTTTCTTTTGTGCGAAACGGCTATTTATGAGAAATGATGATAAAGTTGCTGTTTTAAACTTGCAAAAACATAGAAAAACGCTGTTTTCAACTATTCAAACTGATAAATTCATGTTTCTTACGTGCGAAACGGCGATTTATGAGAAATGACGATAAAATTGCTGTTTTAAACTTGCAAAAACATAGAAAAACGCTGTTTTGAACTATTCAAACTGATAAATTCATGTTTCTTACGTTCGAAACGGTGGATTTTTTTGAAATCACGATAAAATTGCTGATTTAAACTTGCAAAAACATTGAAAAACGATGTTTTCAACTATTCAAACTGACAAATTCATGTTTCTTCCGTGCGAAACGGCGATTTATGAGAAATTACGATAAAATTGCTGTTTTAAACTTGCAAAAACATAGAAAAACTTTGTTTTGAACTATTCAAACTGAAAAATTCATGTTTCTTTTGTGCGAAACGGCGATTTATGAGAAATGACGATAAAATTGCTGTTTTAAACTTGCAGAAACATAGAAAAACGCTGTTTTGAACTACTCAAACTTACAAATTCATGTTTCTTTCGTGCGAAACGGCGATTTATGATAAATGACGATAAAATTGCTGTTTTAAACTTGAAAAACATAGAAAAACGCTGCTTTGAACTATTCAAACTGACAAATTCATGTTTCTTTCGTGTGATACGGCGATTTATGAGAAATGACGATAAAATTGCTGTTTTAAACTTGCAAAAACATAGAAAAACGCTGTTTTGAACTATTCAAACTGACAAATTCATGTTTCTTTCGTGCGAAACGGCGATTTATGAGAAATGACGACAAAATTGCTGTTTTAAACTTGCAAAAACATAGAAAACCGCTGTTTTCAGCTATTCAAACTGATAAATTCATGTTTCTTACGTTCCAAACGGTGGATTTTTGTGAAATCACGATAAAATTGCTGTTTTAAACTTGCAAAAACATTGAAAAACGCTTTTTCAACTATTCAAACTGACAAATTCATGTTTCTTCTGTGCGAAACGGCGATTTATGAGAAATTACGATAAAATTGCTGTTTTAAACTTGCAAAAACATAGAAAAACGCTGTTTTGAACTATTCAAACTGACAAAATCATGTTTCTTTCGTGTGAAACGGCGATTTATGAGAAATGACGATAAAATTGCTGTTTTAAACTTGCAAAAACATAGAAAAACGCTGTTTTTAACTATTCAAACTGATAAATTCAGGTTTCTTTCGTGCGAAACGGCGATTTATAAGAATTGACGATAAAATTGCTGTTTTAAACTTGCAAAAACATAGAAAAATGCTGTTTTGAACTATTCAAACTGACAAATTCATGTTTCTGTCGTGCGAAACGGCGATTTATGGGAAATGACGATAAAATTGCTGTTTTAAACTTGCAAAAACATAGAAAAACGCTGTTTTGAACTATTCAAACTGACAAATTCATGTTTCTTTCGTGCGAAACGGTGGATTTTTGTGAAATCACGATAAAATTGCTGATTTAAACTTGCAAAAACATTGAAAAACGATGTTTTCAAATATTCAAACTGACAAATTCATGTTTCTTCCGTGCGAAACGGCGATTTATGAGAAATTACGATAAAATTGCTGTTTTAAACTTGCAAAAACATAGATAAACGCTGTTTTGAACTATTCAAACTGACAAATTCATGTTTCTTCCGTGCGAAACGGCGATTTATGAGAAATTACGATAAAATTGCTGTTTTAAACTTGCAAAAACATAGAAAAACGCTGTTTTGAACTATTCAAACTGACAAATTCATGTTTCTTTCGTGTGAAACGGCGATTTATGAGAAATGACGATAAAATTGCTGTTTTAAACTTGCAGAAACATAGAAAAACCCTGTTTTGAACTACTCAAACTTACAAATTCATGTTTCTTTCTTGCGAAACGGCGATTTATGATAAATGACGATAAAATTGCTGTTTTAAACTTGCAAAAACATAGAAAAACGCTGTTTTGAACTATTCAAACTGACAAATTCATGTTTCTTTCGTGCGAAACGGCGATTTATGAGAAATGACGATAAAATTGCTTTTTTAAACTTGCAAAAACATAGAAAAACGCTGTTTTTAAACTATTCAATTTGATAAATTCATGTTTCTTACGTTCGAAACGGTGGATTTTTGTGAAATCAGGATAAAATTGCTGTTTTAAACTTGTAAAAACATGGAAAAACGCTGTTTTCAACTATTCAAACTGATAAATTCATGTTTCTTACGTTTGAAACGTTGGATTTTTGTAAAATCACGATAAAATTGCTATTTTTAACTTGCAAAAACATTGAAAAACGATGTTTTCAACTATTCAAACTGACAAATTCTTGTTTATTCCGTGCGAAACGGCGAATTATGAGAAATTACGATAAAATTGCTGTTTTAAACTTGCAAAAACATAGAAAAACTTTGTTTTGAACTATTCAAACTGAAAAATTCATGTTTCTTTTGTGCGAAGCGGCGATTTAAGAGAAATGACGATAAAATTGCTGTTTTAAACTTGCAAAAACATAGAAAAACGCTGTTTTCAACTATTCAAACTGATAAATTCATGTTTCTTTTGTGCGAAACGGCTATTTATGAGAAATGATGATAAAATTGCTGTTTTAAACTTGCAGTAACATAGCAAAACGCTGTTTTGAACTATTCAAACTGACAAATTCATGTTTCTTTCGTGCAAAACGGCGATTTATGATAAATGACGATAAAATTGCTGTTTTAAACTTGCAAAAACATAGAAAACCGCTGTTTTTAACTATTCAAACTGATAAATTCATGTTTCTTACGTTCGAAACGGTGGATTTTTGTGAAATCACGATAAAATTGCTGTTTTAAACTTGTAAAAATATGGAAAAACGCTGTTTTCAACTATTCAAACTGATAAATTCATGTTTCTTACGTTTGAAACGGTGGATTTTTGTAAAATCACGATAAAATTGCTGATTTAAACTTGCAAAAACATTGAAAAACGATGTTTTCAACTATTCAAACTGACAAATTCATGTTTCTTCCGTGCGAAACGGCGATTTATGTGAAATTACGATAAAATTGCTGTTTTAAACTTGCAAAAACATAGAAAAACTTTGTTTTGAACTATTCAAACTGAAAAATTCATGTTTCTTTTGTGCGAAACGGCGATTTATGAGAAATGACGATAAAATTGCTGTTTTAAACTTGCAAAAACCTAGAAAAACGCTGTTTTCAACTATTCAAACTGATAAATTCATGTTTCTTTTGTGCGAAACGGCTATTTATGAGAAATGATGATAAAGTTGCTGTTTTAAACTTGCAAAAACATAGAAAAACGCTGTTTTCAACAATTCAAACTGATAAATTCATGTTTCTTACGTGCGAAACGGCGATTTATGAGAAATGACGATAAAATTGCTGTTTTAAACTTGCAAAAACATAGAAAAACGCTGTTTTGAACTATTCAAACTGATAAATTCATGTTTCTTACGTTCGAAACGGTGGATTTTTTTGAAATCACGATAAAATTGCTGATTTAAACTTGCAAAAACATTGAAAAACGATGTTTTCAACTATTCAAACTGACAAATTCATGTTTCTTCCGTGCGAAACGGCGATTTATGAGAAATTACGATAAAATTGCTGTTTTAAACTTGCAAAAACATAGAAAAACTTTGTTTTGAACTATTCAAATTGAAAAATTCATGTTTCATTTGTGCGAAACGGCGATTTATGAGAAATGACGATAAAATTGCTGTTTTAAACTTGCAGAAACATAGAAAAACGCTGTTTTGAACTACTCAAACTTACAAATTCATGTTTCTTTCGTGCGAAACGGCGATTTATGATAAATGACGATAAAATTGCTGTTTTAAACTTGCAAAAACATAGAAAATCGCTGCTTTGAACTATTCAAGCTGACAAATTCATGTTTCTTTCGTGTGATACGGCGATTTATGAGAAATGACGATAAAATTGCTGTTTTAAACTTGCAAAAACATAGAAAAACGCTGTTTTGAACTATTCAAACTGACAAATTCATGTTTCTTTCGTGCGAAACGGCGATTTATGAGAAATGACGACAAAATTGCTGTTTTAAACTTGCAAAAACATAGAAAACCGCTGTTTTCAGCTATTCAAACTGATAAATTCATGTTTCTTACGTTCCAAACGGTGGATTTTTGTGAAATCACGATAAAATTGCTGTTTAAACTTGCAAAAACATTGAAAAACGCTTTTTCAACTATTCAAACTGACAAATTCATGTTTCTTCTGTGCGAAACGGCGATTTATGAGAAATTACGATAAAATTGCTGTTTTAAACTTGCAAAAACATAGAAAAACGCTGTTTTGAACTATTCAAACTGACAAAATCATGTTTCTTTCGTGTGAAACGGCGATTTATGAGAAATGACGATAAAATTGCTGTTTTAAACTTGCAAAAACATAGAAAAACGCTGTTTTTAACTATTCAAACTGATAAATTCAGGTTTCTTTCGTGCGAAACGGCGATTTATGAGAATTGACGATAAAATTGCTGTTTTAAACTTGCAAAAACATAGAAAAATGCTGTTTTGAACTATTCAAACTGACAAATTCATGTTTCTGTCGTGCGAAACGGCGATTTATGGGAAATGACGATAAAATTGCTGTTTTAAACTTGCAAAAACATAGAAAAACGCTGTTTTGAACTATTCAAACTGACAAATTCATGTTTCTTTCGTGCGAAACGGTGGATTTTTGTGAAATCACGATAAAATTGCTGATTTAAACTTGCAAAAACATTGAAAAACGATGTTTTCAACTATTCAAACTGACAAATTCATGTTTCTTCCGTGCGAAACGGCGATTTATGAGAAATTACGATAAAATTGCTGTTTTAAACTTGCAAAAACATAGATAAACGCTGTTTTGAACTATTCAAACTGACAAATTCATGTTTCTTCCGTGCGAAACGGCGATTTATGAGAAATTACGATAAAATTGCTGTTTTAAACTTGCAAAAACATAGAAAAACGCTGTTTTGAACTATTCAAACTGACAAATTCATGTTTCTTTCGTGTGAAACGGCGATTTATGAGAAATGACGATAAAATTGCTGTTTTAAACTTGCAGAAACATAGAAAAACCCTGTTTTGAACTACTCAAACTTACAAATTCATGTTTCTTTCTTGCGAAACGGCGATTTATGATAAATGACGATAAAATTGCTGTTTTAAACTTGCAAAAACATAGAAAAACGCTGTTTTGAACTATTCAAACTGACAAATTCATGTTTCTTTCGTGCGAAACGGCGATTTATGAGAAATGACGATAAAATTGCTTTTTTAAACTTGCAAAAACATAGAAAAACGCTGTTTTTAACTATTCAATTTGATAAATTCATGTTTCTTACGTTCGAAACGGTGGATTTTTGTGAAATCAGGATAAAATTGCTGTTTTAAACTTGTAAAAACATGGAAAAACGCTGTTTTCAACTATTCAAACTGATAAATTCATGTTTCTTACGTTTGAAACGGTGGATTTTTGTAAAATCACGATAAAATTGCTATTTTTAACTTGCAAAAACATTGAAAAACGATGTTTTCAACTATTCAAACTGACAAATTCTTGTTTCTTCCGTGCGAAACGGCGAATTATGAGAAATTACGATAAAATTGCTGTTTTAAACTTGCAAAAACATAGAAAAACTTTGTTTTGAACTATTCAAACTGAAAAATTCATGTTTCTTTTGTGCGAAGCGGCGATTTAAGAGAAATGACGATAAAATTGCTGTTTTAAACTTGCAAAAACATAGAAAAACGCTGTTTTCAACTATTCAAACTGATAAATTCATGTTTCTTTTGTGCGAAACGGCTATTTATGAGAAATGATGATAAAATTGCTGTTTTAAACTTGCAGTAACATAGCAAAACGCTGTTTTGAACTATTCAAACTGACAAATTCATGTTTCTTTCGTGCAAAACGGCGATTTATGATAAATGACGATAAAATTGCTGTTTTAAACTTGCAAAAACATAGAAAAACGCTGTTTTGAACTATTCAAACTGACAAATTCATGTTTCTTTTGTGTGATACGGCGATTTATGAGAAATGACGATAAAATTGCTGTTTTAAACTTGCAAAAACATAGAAAAACGCTGTTTTGAACTATTCAAACTGACAAATTCATGTTTCTTTCGTGCGAAACGGCGATTTATGAGATATGACGATGAAATTGCTGTTTTAAACTTGCAAAAACATAGAAAAACGCTGTTTTGAACTATTCAAACTGACAAATTCATGTTACTTTCGTGTGAAACGGCGATTTATGAGAAATGACTATAAAATTGCTGTTTTAATCTTGCAAAAACATAGAAAAACGCTGTTTTGAACTATTCAAACTGACAAATTCATGTTTCTTTCGTGCGAAACGGCGATTTATGAGAAATGACGATAAAATTTCTGTTTTAAACTTGCAAAAACATAGAAAACCGCTGTTTTCAACTATTCAAACTGATAAATTCATGTTTCTTACGTTCCAAACGGTGGATTTTTGTGAAATCACGATTAAATTGCTGTTTTAAACTTGCAAAAACATAGAAAAACGCTGTTTTTAACTATTCAAACTAATAAATTCAGGTTTCTTTCGTGCGAAACGGCGATTTATGAGAAATGACGATAAAATTGCTGTTTTAAACTTGCAAAAACATAGAAAAATGCTGTTTTGAACTATTCAAACTGACAAATTCATGTTTCTTTCGTGCGAAACCTCGATTTATGGGAAATGACGATAAAATTGCTGTTTTAAACTTGCAAAAACATAGAAAAACGCTGTGTTGAACTATTCAAACTGACAAATTCATGTTTCTTTCGTGCGAAACGGTGGATTTTTGTGAAATCACGATAAAATTGCTGATTTAAACTTGCAAAAACATTGAAAAACGATGTTTTCAACTATTCAAACTGACAAATTCATGTTTCTTTCGTGTGAAACAGCGATTTATGAGAAATGACGATAAAATTGCTGTTTTAAACTTGCAAAAACATAGAAAAACGCTGTTTTGAACTATTCAAACTGATAAATTCATGTTTTTTACGTTCCAAACGGTGGATTTTTGTGAAATCACGATTAAATTGCTGTTTTAAACTTGCAAAAACATTGAAAAACGCTGTTTTTAACTATTCAAACTGACAAATTCATGTTTCTTTCGTGTGAAACGGCGATTTATGAGAAATGACGATAAAATTGCTGTTTTAAATTTGCAGAAACATAGAAAAACGCTGTTTTGAACTACTCAAACTTACAAATTCATGTTTCTTTCGTGCGAAACGGCGATTTATGATAAATGACGATAAAATTGCTGTTTTAATCTTGCAAAAACATAGAAAAACGCTGTTTTGAACTATTCAAACTGACAAATTCATGTTTCTTTCGTGCGAAACGGCGATTTATGAGAAATGACGATAAAATTTCTGTTTTAAACTTGCAAAAACATAGAAAACCGCTGTTTTCAACTATTCAAACTGATAAATTCATGTTTCTTACGTTCCAAACGGTGGATTTTTGTGAAATCACGATTAAATTGCTGTTTTAAACTTGCAAAAACATTGAAAAACGCTGTTTTTAACTATTCAAACTGACAAATTCATGTTTCTTCTGTGCGAAACGGCGATTTATGAGAAATTACGATAAAATTGCTGTTTTAAACTTACAAAAACATAGAAAAACGCTGTTTTGAACTATTCAAACTGACAAAATCATGTTTCTTTCGTGTGAAACGGCGATTTATGAGAAATGACGATAAAATTGCTGTTTTAAACTTGCAAAAACATAGAAAAACGCTGTTTTTAACTATTCAAACTGATAAATTCAGATTTCTTTCGTGCGAAACGGCGATTTATGAGAAATGACGATAAAATTGCTGTTTTAAACTTGCAAAAACATAGAAAAATGCTGTTTTGAACTATTCAAACTGACAAATTCATGTTTCTTTCGTGCGAAACCTCGATTTATGGGAAATGACGATAAAATTGCTGTTTTAAACTTGCAAAAACATAGAAAAACGCTGTTTTGAACTATTCAAACTGACAAATTCATGTTTCTTTCGTGCGAAACGGTTGATTTTTATGAAATCACGATAAAATTGCTGATTTAAACTTGCAAAAACATTGAAAAGCGATGTTTTCAACTATTCAAACTGACAAATTCATGTTTCTTCCGTGCGAAACGGCGATTTATGAGAAATTACGATAAAATTGCTGTTTTAAACTTGCAAAAACATAGAAAAACGCTGTTTTGAACTATTCAAACTGACAAATTCATGTTTCTTTCGTGTGAAACGGCGATTTATGAGAAATGACGATAAAATTGCTGTTTTAAACTTGCAGAAACATAAAAAAACGCTGTTTTGAACTACTCAAACTGACAAATTCATGTTTCTTTCGTGCGAAACGGCGATTTATGATAAATGACGATAAAATTGCTGTTTTAAACTTGCAAAAACATAGAAAAACGCTGTTTTGAACTATTCAAACTGACAAATTCATGTTTCTTTCGTGGGATACGGCGATTTATGAGAAATGATGATAAAATTGCTGTTTTAAACTTGCAAAAACATAGAAAAACGCTGTTTTGAACTATTCAAACTGACAAATTCATGTTTCTTTCGTGCGAAACGGCGATTTATGAGATATGACGATGAAATTGCTGTTTTAAACTTGCAAAAACATAGAAAAACGCTGTTTTGAACTATTCAAACTGACAAATTCATGTTACTTTCGTGTGAAACGGCGATTTATGAGAAATGACTATAAAATTGCTGTTTTAATCTTGCAAAAACATAGAAAAACGCTGTTTTGAACTATTCAAACTGACAAATTCATGTTTCTTTCGTGCGAAACGGCGATTTATGAGAAATGACGATAAAATTTCTGTTTTAAACTTGCAAAAACATAGAAAAACGCTGTTTTCAACTATTCAAACTGATAAATTCATGTTTCTTACGTTCCAAACGGTGGATTTTTGTGAAATCACGATAAAATTGCTGTTTTAAACTTGCAAAAACATAGAAAAACGCTGTTTTGAACTATTCAAACTGATAAATTCATGTTTCTTACGTTGGAAACGGTGGATTTTTGTGAAATCACGATAAAATTGCTGTTTTTAACTTGCAAAAACATTGAAAAACGCTGTTTTCAAATATTCAAACTGACAAATTCATGTTTCTTCTGTGCGAAACGGCGATTTATGAGAAATTACGATAAAATTGCTGTTTTAAACTTGCAAAAACATAGAAAAACGCTGTTTTGAACTATTCAAACTGACAAAATCATGTTTCTTTCGTGTGAAACGGCGATTTATGAGAAATGACGATAAAATTGCTGTTTTAAACTTGCAAAAACATAGAAAAACGCTGTTTTTAACTATTCAAACTGATAAATTCAGGTTTCTTTCGTGCGAAACGGCGATTTATGAGAAATGACGATAAAATTGCTGTTTTAAACTTGCAAAAACATAGAAAAACGCTGTTTTCAACTATTCAAACTGATAAATTCATGTTTCTTTCGTGCGAAACGGCGATATATGAGAAATGACGATAAAATTGCTGTTTTAAACTTGCAAAAACATAGAAAAACGCTGTTTTGAACTATTCAAACTGATAAATTCATGTTTCTTGCGTTCGAAACGGTGGATTTTTGTGAAATCACGATAAAATTGCTGATTTAAACTTGCAAACACATTGAAAAACGATGTTTTCAACTATTCAAGCTGACAAATTCATGTTTCTTCCGTGCGAAATGGCGATTTATGAGAAATTACGATAAAATTGCTGTTTTAAACTTGCAAAAACATAGAAAAACGCTGTTTTGAACTATTCAAACTGACATATTCATGTTTCTTTTGTGCGAAACGGCGATTTATGAGAAATTACGATAAAATTGCTGTTTTAAACTTGCAAAAACATAGAAAAACGCTGTTTTGAACTATTCAAACTGACAAATTCATGTTTCTTTCGTGCGAAACGGCGATTTATGAGAAATGACGATAAAATTGCTGTTTTAAACTTGCAAAAACATAGAAAAACGCTGTTTTGAACCATTCAAACTGATAAATTCATGTTTCTTACGTTCGAAACGGTGGATTTTTGTAAAATCACGATAAAATTGCTGATTTAAACTTGCAAAAACATTGAAAAACGATGTTTTCAACTATTCAAACTGACAAATTCATGTTTCTTCCGTGCGAAACGGCGATTTATGAGAAATTACGATAAAATTGCTGTTTTAAACTTGCAAAAACATAGAAAAACGCTGTTTTGAACTATTCAAACTGACAAATTCATGTTTTTTTCGTGCGAAACGGCGATTTATGAGAAATGACGATAAAATTGCTGTTTTAAACTTGCAAAAACATAGAAAAACGCTGTTTTGAACTATTCAAACTGATAAATTCATGTTTCTTACGTTCGAAACGGTGGATTTTTGTGAAATCACGATAAAATTGCTGATTTAAACTTGCAAACACATTGAAAAACGATGTTTTCAACTATTCAAGCTGACAAATTCATGTTTCTTCCGTGCGAAACGGCGATTTATGAGAAATTACGATAAAATTGCTGTTTTAAACTTGCAAAAACATAGAAAAACGCTGTTTTGAACTATTCAAACTGACAAATTCATGTTTCTTTCGTGCGAAACGGCGATTTATGAGAAATTACGATAAAATTGCTGTTTTAAACTTGCAAAAACATAGAAAAACGCTGTTTTGAACTATTCAAACTGACAAATTCATGTTTCTTTCGTGCGAAACGGCGATTTATGAGAAATGACGATAAAATTGCTGTTTTAAACTTGCAAAAACATAGAAAAACGCTGTTTTGAACCATTCAAACTGATAAATTCATGTTTCTTACGTTCGAAACGGTGGATTTTTGTAAAATCACGATAAAATTGCTGATTTAAACTTGCAAAAACATTGAAAAACGAAGTTTTCAACTATTCAAACTGACAAATTCATGTTTCTTCCATGCGAAACGGCGATTTATGAGAAATTACGATAAAATTGCTGTTTTAAACTTGCAAAAACATAGAAAAACGCTGTTTTGAACTATTCAAACTGATAAATTCATGTTTCTTACGTTGGAAACGGTGGATTTTTGTGAAATCACGATAAAATTGCTGTTTTTAACTTGCAAAAACATTGAAAAACGCTGTTTTCAAATATTCAAACTGACAAATTCATGTTTCTTCTGTGCGAAACGGCGATTTATGAGAAATTACGATAAAATTGCTGTTTTAAACTTGCAAAAACATAGAAAAACGCTGTTTTGAACTATTCAAACTGACAAAATCATGTTTCTTTCGTGTGAAACGGCGATTTATGAGAAATGACGATAAAATTGCTGTTTTAAACTTGCAAAAACATAGAAAAACGCTGTTTTGAACTATTCAAACTGGTTAATTCATGTTTCTTTCGTGTGAAACGGCGATTTATGAGAAATGACGATAAAATTGCTGTTTTAAACTTGCAAAAACATAGAAAAACGCTGTTTTCAACTATTCAAACTGATAAATTCATGTTTCTTTCGTGCGAAACGGCGATATATGAGAAATGACGATAAAATTGCTGTTTTAAACTTGCAAAAACATAGAAAAACGCTGTTTTGAACTATTCAAACTGATAAATTCATGTTTCTTGCGTTCGAAACGGTGGATTTTTGTGAAATCACGATAAAATTGCTGATTTAAACTTGCAAACACATTGAAAAACGATGTTTTCAACTATTCAAGCTGACAAATTCATGTTTCTTCCGTGCGAAACGGCGATTTATGAGAAATTACGATAAAATTGCTGTTTTAAACTTGCAAAAACATAGAAAAACGCTGTTTTGAACTATTCAAACTGACATATTCATGTTTCTTTTGTGCGAAACGGCGATTTATGAGAAATTACGATAAAATTGCTGTTTTAAACTTGCAAAAACATAGAAAAACGCTGTTTTGAACTATTCAAACTGACAAATTCATGTTTCTTTCGTGCGAAACGGCGATTTATGAGAAATGACGATAAAATTGCTGTTTTAAACTTGCAAAAACATAGAAAAACGCTGTTTTGAACCATTCAAACTGATAAATTCATGTTTCTTACGTTCGAAACGGTGGATTTTTGTAAAATCACGATAAAATTGCTGATTTAAACTTGCAAAAACATTGAAAAACGATGTTTTCAACTATTCAAACTGACAAATTCATGTTTCTTCCGTGCGAAACGGCGATTTATGAGAAATTACGATAAAATTGCTGTTTTAAACTTGCAAAAACATAGAAAAACGCTGTTTTGAACTATTCAAACTGACAAATTCATGTTTTTTTCGTGCGAAACGGCGATTTATGAGAAATGACGATAAAATTGCTGTTTTAAACTTGCAAAAACATAGAAAAACGCTGTTTTGAACTATTCAAACTGATAAATTCATGTTTCTTACGTTCGAAACGGTGGATTTTTGTGAAATCACGATAAAATTGCTGATTTAAACTTGCAAACACATTGAAAAACGATGTTTTCAACTATTCAAGCTGACAAATTCATGTTTCTTCCGTGCGAAACGGCGATTTATGAGAAATTACGATAAAATTGCTGTTTTAAACTTGCAAAAACATAGAAAAACGCTGTTTTGAACTATTCAAACTGACAAATTCATGTTTCTTTCGTGCGAAACGGCGATTTATGAGAAATTACGATAAAATTGCTGTTTTAAACTTGCAAAAACATAGAAAAACGCTGTTTTGAACTATTCAAACTGACAAATTCATGTTTCTTTCGTGCGAAACGGCGATTTATGAGAAATGACGATAAAATTGCTGTTTTAAACTTGCAAAAACATAGAAAAACGCTGTTTTGAACCATTCAAACTGATAAATTCATGTTTCTTACGTTCGAAACGGTGGATTTTTGTAAAATCACGATAAAATTGCTGATTTAAACTTGCAAAAACATTGAAAAACGAAGTTTTCAACTATTCAAACTGACAAATTCATGTTTCTTCCATGCGAAACGGCGATTTATGAGAAATTACGATAAAATTGCTGTTTTAAACTTGCAAAAACATAGAAAAACGCTGTTTTGAACTATTCAAACTGACAAATTCATGTTTCTTTCGTGCGAAACGGCGATTTATGAGAAATGACGATAAAATTGCTGTTTTAAACTTGCAAAAACATAGAAAAACGCTGTTTTGAATTATTCAAACTGATAAATTCATGTTTCTTACGTTCGAAACGGTGGATTTTTGTGAAATCACGATAAAATGGCTGATTTAAACTTGCAAAAACATTGAAAAACGATGTTTTCAACTATTCAAACTGACAAATTCATGTTTCTTCCGTGCGAAACGGCGATTTATGAGAAATTACGATTAAATTGCTGTTTTAAACTTGCAAAAACATAGAAAAACGCTGTTTTGAACTATTCAAACTGGTTAATTCATGTTTCTTTCGTGTGAAACGGCGATTTATGAGAAATGACGATAAAATTGCTGTTTTAAACTTGCAAAAACAGAAAAACGCTGTTTTGAACTATTCAAACTGACAAATTCATGTTTCTTTCGTGCGAAACGGCGATTTATGAGAAATGACGATAAAATTGCTGTTTTAAACTTGCAAAAACTTAGAAAAACGCTGTTTTGAATTATTCAAACTGACAAATTCATTTTTCTTTCGTGCGAAACGGCGATTTATGAGAAATGACGATAAAATTGCTGTTTTAAACTTGCAAAAACATAGAAAAACGCTGTTTTGAACTATTCAAACTGACAAATTCATGTTTCTTTCGTGCGAAACGGCGATTTATGAGAAATGACGATAAAATTGCTGTTTTAAACTTGCAAAAACATAGAAAAACGCTGATTTCATTTATTCAAACTGATAAATTCATGTTTCTTACGTTCGAAACGGTGGATTTTTGTGAAATCACGATAAAATTGCTGTTTTAAACTTGCAAAAACATTGAAAAACGCTGTTTTCAAATATTCAAACTGACAAATTCATGTTTCTTCCGTGCGAAACGGCGATTTATGAGAAATTACGATAAGATTGCTGTTTTAAACTTGCAAAAACATAGAAAAACGCTGTTTTCAACTATTCAAACTGATAAATTCATGTTTCTTTCGTGCGAAACGGCGATTTATGAGAAATGACGATAAAATTGCTGTTTTAAACATGCAAAAACATAGAAAAACGCTGTTTTGAACTATTCAAACTGACAAATTCATGTTTCTTTCGTGCGAAACGGCGATTTATGAGAAATAACGACAAAATTGCTGTTTTAAACTTGCAAAAAAAAAAAAACGCTGTTTTGAACAATTCAAACTGACAAATTCATGTTTCTTTCGTGCGAAACGGCGATTTATGAGAAATGACGATAAAATTGCTTTTTTAAACTTGCAAAAACATAGAAAAACGCTGTTTTTAACTATTCAAACTGATAAATTCATGTTTCTTACGTTTGAAACGGTGGATTTTTGTGAAATCACGATAAAATTGCTGTTTTAAACTTGTAAAAACATGGAAAAACGCTGTTTTCAACTATTCAAACTGATAAATTCATGTTTCTTACGTTTGAAACGGTGGATTTTTGTAAAATCACGATAAAATTGCTATTTTAAACTTGCAAAAACATTGAAAAACGATGTTTTCAACTATTCAAACTGACAAATTCATGTTTATTCCGTGCGAAACGGCGATTTATGAGAAATTACGATAAAATTGCTGTTTTAAACTTGCAAAAACATAGAAAAACTTTGTTTTGAACTATTCAAACTGAAAAATTCATGTTTCTTTTGTGCGAAGCGGCGATTTATGAGAAATGACGATAAAATTGCTGTTTTAAACTTGCAAAAACATAGAAAAACGCTGTTTTCAACTATTCAAACTGATAAATTCATGTTTCTTTTGTGCGAAACGGCTATTTATGAGAAATGATGATAAAATTGCTGTTTTAAACTTGCAGAAACATAGCAAAACGCTGTTTTGAACTACTCAAACTGACAAATTCATGTTTCTTTCGTGCGAAACGGCGATTTATGAGAAATTACGATAAAATTGCTGTTTTAACTTGCAAAAACATAGAAAAACGCTGTTTTGAACTATTCAAACTGACAAAATCATGTTTCTTTCGTGTGAAACGGCTATTTATGAGAAATGATGATAAAATTGCTGTTTTAAACTTGCAAAAACATAGAAAAACGCTGTTTTCAACTATTCAAACTGACAAATTCATGTTTCTTTCGTGTGATACGGCGATTTATGAGAAATTACGATAAAATTGCTGTTTTAAACTTGCAAAAACATAGAAAAACGCTGTTTTGAACTATTCAAACTGACAAATTCATGTTTCTTTCGTGCGAAACGGCGATTTATGAGATATGACGATGAAATTGCTGTTTTAAACTTGCAAAAACATAGAAAAACGCTGTTTTGAACTATTCAAACTGACAAATTCATGTTACTTTCGTGTGAAACGGCGATTTATGAGAAATGACTATAAAATTGCTGTTTTAATCTTGCAAAAACATAGAAAAACGCTGTTTTGAACTATTCAAACTGACAAATTCATGTTTCTTTCGTGCGAAACGGCGATTTATGAGAAATGACGATAAAATTTCTGTTTTAAACTTGCAAAAATATAGAAAAACGCTGTTTTCAACTATTCAAACTGATAAATTCATGTTTCTTACGTTCCAAACGGTGGATTTTTGTGAAATCACGATAAAATTGCTGTTTTAAACTTGCAAAAACATAGAAAAACGCTGTTTTGAACTATTCAAACTGATAAATTCATGTTTCTTACGTTGGAAACGGTGGATTTTTGTGAAATCACGATAAAATTGCTGTTTTTAACTTGCAAAAACATAGAAAAATGCTGTTTTGAACTATTCAAACTGACAAATTCATGTTTCTTTTGTGCGAAACGGCGATTTATGAGAAATGACGATAAAATTGCTGTTTTAAACTTGCAAAAACATAGAAAAACGCTGTTTTCAACTATTCAAACTAATAAATTCATGTTTCTTTCGTGCGAAACGGCGATTTATGAGAAATGACGATAAAATTGCTGTTTTAAACTTGCAAAAACATAGAAAAACGCTGTTTTGAACTATTCAAACTGATAAATTCATGTTTCTTACGTTCGAAACGGTGGATTTTTGTGAAATCACGATAAAATTGCTGATTTAAACTTGCAAACACATTGAAAAACGATGTTTTCAACTATTCAAGCTGACAAATTCATGTTTCTTCCGTGCGAAACGGCGATTTATGAGAAATTACGATAAAATTGCTGTTTTAAACTTGCAAAAACATAGAAAAACGCTGTTTTGAACTATTCAAACTGACAAATTCATGTTTCTTTCGTGCGAAACGGCGATTTATGAGAAATTACGATAAAAATGCTGTTTTAAACTTGCAAAAACATAGAAAAACGCTGTTTTGAACTATTCAAACTGACAAATTCATGTTTCTTTCGTGCGAAACGGCGATTTATGAGAAATGACGATAAAATTGCTGTTTTAAACTTGCAAAAACATAGAGAAACGCTGTTTTGAACCAATCAAACTGATAAATTCATGTTTCTTACGTTCGAAGCGGTGGATTTTTGTAAAATCACGATAAAATTGCTGATTTAAACTTGCAAAAACATTGAAAAACGATGTTTTCAACTATTCAAACTGACAAATTCATGTTTCTTCCGTGCGAAACGGCGATTTATGAGAAATTACGATAAAATTACTGTTTTAAACTTGCGAAAACATAGAAAAACGCTGTTTTGAACTATTCAAACTGACAAATTCATGTTTCTTTCGTGCGAAACGGCGATTTATGAGAAATGACGATAAAATTGCTGTTTTAAACTTGCAAAAACATAGAAAAACGCTGTTTTAAATTATTCAAACTGATAAATTCATGTTTCTTACGTTCGAAACGGTGGATTTTTGTGAAATCACGATAAAATGGCTGATTTACACTTGCAAAAACATTGAAAAACGATGTTTTCAACTATTCAAACTGACAAATTCATGTTTCTTCCGTGCGAAACGGCGATTTATGAGAAATTACGATTAAATTGCTGTTTTAAACTTGCAAAAACATAGAAAAACGCTGTTTTGAACTATTCAAACTGGCAAATTCATGTTTCTTTCGTGTGAAACGGCGATTTATGAGAAATGACGATAAAATTGCTGTTTTAAACTTGCAAAAACAGAAAAACGCTGTTTTGAACTATTCAAACTGACAAATTCATGTTTCTTTCGTGCGAAACGGCGATTTATGAGAAATGACGATAAAATTTCTGTTTTAAACTTGCAAAAACTTAGAAAAACGCTGTTTTGAACTATTCAAACTGACAAATTCATTTTTCTTTCGTGCGAAACGGCGATTTATGAGAAATGACGATAAAATTGCTGTTTTAAACTTGCAAAAACATAGAAAAACGCTGTTTTGAACTATTCAAACTGACAAATTCATGTTTCTTTCGTGCGAAACGGCGATTTATGAGAAATGACGATAAAATTGCTGTTTTAAACTTGCAAAAACATAGAAAAACGCTGATTTCAACTATTCAAACTGATAAATTCATGTTTCTTACGTTCGAAACGGTGGATTTTTGTGAAATCACGATAAAATTGCTGTTTTAAACTTGCAAATACATAGAAAAACGCTGTTTTGAACTATTCAAACTGATAAATTCATGTTTCTTTTGTGCGAAACGGCGATTTATGAGAAATGACGATAAAATTGCTGTTTTAAACTTGCAAAAACATAAAAAAACGCAGTTTTCAACTATTCAAACTGACAAATTCATGTTTCTTCCGTGCGAAACGGCGATTTATGAGAAAATACGATAAAATTGCTGTTTTAAACTTGCAAAAACATAGAAAAACGCTGTTTTGAACTATTCAAACTGGCAAATTCATGTTTCTTTCGTGTGAAACGGCGATTTATGAGAAATGACGATAAAATTGCTGTTTTAAACTTTCAAAAACATAGAAAAACGCTGTTTTGAACTATTCAAACTAACAAATTCATGTTTCTTTCGTGCGAAACGGCGATTTATGAGAAATGACGATAAAATTGCTGTTTTAAACTTGCAAAAACATAGAAAAACGCTGTTTTGAACTATTCAAACTGACAAATTCATGTTTCTTTCGTGCGAAACGGCGATTTATGAGAAATGACGATAAAATTGCTGTTTTAAACTTGCAAAAACATAGAAAAACGCTGTTTTCAACTATTCAAACTGACAAATTCATGTTTCTTCCGTGCGAAACGGCGATTTATGAGAAATTACGATAAGATTGCTGTTTTAAACTTGCAAATACATAGAAAAACGCTGTTTTGAACTATTCAAACTGACAAATTCATGTTTCTTTCGTGCGAAACGGCGATTTATGAAAAATGACGATAAAATTGCTGTTTTAAACTTGCAAAAACATAGAAAACGCTGTTTTGAACTATCCAAACTGACAAATTCAGTTTTGTGGTTTGGGGTTTGAGGTTTGATGTTTGGGGTTGAGGTTTGGGGTTTGAGGTTTGGGGTTCGCGGTTTGAGGTTTGGGTTTGGGGTTCGGTGTTTGAGGTTTGGGGTTCGCGGTTTGAGGTTTGGGGTTGGGGTTCGGTGTTTGAGGTTTGGGGTTTGGGGTTCGAGGTTTGAGGTTTGGGGTTCGAGGTTTGAGGTTTGGGGTTGAGGTTTGGGGTTTGAGGTTTGGGGTTGGGGGTTCGAGTTTTGGGCTTTGGGTTTGAGGTTTGGGGTTGAGGTTTAGGGTTGAGGTTTGGGGTTGAGGTTTGGGGTTGAGGTTTGGGGTTGAGGTTTGGGGTTGAGGTTTGAAGTTGAGGTTTGGGGTTAAGGTTTGGGGTTGAGGTTTGGGGTTGAGGTTTGGGGTTTGAGGTTAGGGATTTGGGATTCGAAGTTTGAGGTTTTGGGTTGGGGTTCGAGTTTTGGGGTTTGGGGTTGAGGTTTGGGGTTGAGGTTTGGGGTTTGAGGTTAGGGATTTGGGGTTTGAAGTTTGAGGTTTGGGGTTCGAGGATTGAGGTTTGGGGTTGAAGGTTGGGGTTTGAGTTTGGGGATTGGGGTTCGGGGTTTTAGGTTTGGTGTTTGTGGTGTTTGGATTGCGTGAAATGTTTCTTTCGTGCGAAACGGCGAATTATGAGATTCAAATTGCTGTTTTAAACTTGTAAAAACATAAAAAACGCTATTTTCAACAATCTAAACTGACGTATTTTAAATGCTGTTTTAAACTTGCAAAAACATAGAAAAACGCTGTTTTGAACTATTCAAACTGATAAATTCATGTTTCTTTCGTGCGAAACGGCGATTTATGAGAAATGACGATAAAATTGCTGTTTTAAACTTGCAAAAACATAGAAAAACGCTGTTTTCAACTATTCAAACTGATAATTTCATGTTTCTTACGTTCGAAACGGTGGATTTTTGTGAAATCACGATAAAATTGCTGATTTAAACTTGCAAAAACATTGAAAAACGATGTTTTCAACTATTCAAACTGACAAATTCATGTTTCTTCCGTGCGAAACGGCGATTTATGAGAAATTACGATAAAATTGCTGTTTCAAACTTGCCAAAACATAGAAAAATGCTGTTTTGAACTATTCAAACTGACAAATTCATGTTTCTTTCGTGCGAAACGGCGATTAATGAGAAATGACGATAAAATTGCTGTTTTAAACTTGCAAAAACATAGAAAAACGCTGTTTTGAACTATTCAAACTGATAAATTAATGTTTCTTATGCGAAACGGCGATTTATGAGAAATGACGATAAAATTGCTGTTTTAAACTTGCAAAAACATAGAAAAACGCTATTTTGAACTATTCAAACTGACAAATTCATGTTTCTTCCGTGCGAAACGGCGATTTATGAGAAATTACGATAAAATTGCTGTTTTAAACATGCCAAAACATAGAAAAACGCTGTTTTGAACTATTCAAACTGACAAATTCATGTTTCTTTCGTGCGAAACGGCGATTTATGAGAAATGACGTTAAATTGCTGTTTTAAACTTGCAAAAACATAGAAAAACGCTGTTTTGAACTATTCAAACTGATAAATCCAAGTTTCTTTCGTGCGAAACGGCGATTTATGAGAAATGACGATAAAATTGCTGATTTAAACTTGCAAAAACATAGAAAAACGCTGTTTTGAACTATTCAAACTGACAAATTCATGTTTCTTTCGTGCGAAACGGCGATTTATGAGAAATGACGATAAAATTGCTGTTTTAAACTTGCAAAAACATAGTAAAACGCTGTTTTGAACTATTCAAACTGACAAATTCATGTTTCTTTCATTCCAAACGGCGATTTATGAGAAATGACAATAAAATTGCTGTTTTAAACTTGCAAAAACATAGAAAAACGCTGTTTTGAACTATTCAAACTGACAAATTCATGTTTCTTTCGTGGAAACGGCGATTTATGAGAAATGACGATAAAATTGCTGTTTTAAACTTGCAAAAACATAGAAAAACGCTGTTTTGAACTACTCAAACTGACAAATTCATGTTTCTTTCGTGCGAAACGGCGATTTATGATAAATGACGATAAAATTGCTGTTTTAAACTTGCAAAAACATAGAAAAACGCTGTTTTGAACTATTCAAACTGACAAATTCATGTTTCTTTCGTGTGAAACGGCGATTTATGAGAAATGACGGTAAAATTGCTGTTTTAAACTTGCAAAAACATAGAAAAACGCTGTTTTGAACTATTCAAACTGACAAATTCATGTTTCTTTCGTGCGAAACGGCGATTTATGAGAAATGACGATAAAATTGCTGTTTTAAACTTGCAAAAACATAGAAAAACGCTGTTTTCAACTATTCAAACTGATAAATTCATGTTTCTTACGTTCGAAACGGTGGATTTTTGTGAAATCACGATAAAATTGCTGTTTTAAACTTGCAAAAACATAGAAAAACGCTGTTTTGAACTATTCAAACTGATAAATTCATGTTTCTTATGTTGGAAACGGTGGATTTTTGTGAAATCACGTTAAAATTGCTGTTTTAAACTTGCAAAAACATTGAAAAACGATGTTTTTAACTATTCAAACTGACAAATTCATGTTTCTTCCGTGCGAAACGGCGATTTATGAGAAATTACGATAAAATTGCTGTTTTAAACTTGCCAAAACATAGAAAAACGCTGTTTTGAACTATTCAAACTGACAAATTCATGTTTCTTTCGTGCGAAACGGCGATTTATGAGAAATGACGATAAAATTGCTGTTTTAAACTTGCAAAAACATAGAAAAACGCTGTTTTGAACTATTCAAACTGATAAATTCATGTTTCTTTCGTGCGAAACGGCGATTTATGAGAAATGACGATAAAATTGCTGATTTAAACTTGCAAAAACATAGAAAAACGCTGTTTTGAACTATTCAAACTGACAAATTCATGTTTCTTTCGTGCGAAACGGCGATTTATGAGAAATGACGATAAAATTGCTGTTTTAAACTTGCAAAAACATAGAAAAGCGCTGTTTTGAACTATTCAAACTGACAAATTCATGTTTCTTTCGTGCGAAACGGCGATTTATGAGAAATGACGATAAAATTGCTGTTTTAAACTTGCAAAAACATAGAAAAACGCAGTTTTGAACAATTCAAACTGACAAATTCATGTTTCTTTTGTGCGAAACGGCGATTTATGAGAAATGACGGTAAAATTGCTGTTTTAAACTTGCAAAAACATAGAAAAACGCTGTTTTTAACTATTCAAACTGACAAATTCATGTTTCTTTCGTGTGAAACGGCGATTTATGAGAAATGACGATAAAATTGCTGTTTTAAACTTGCAAAAACATAGAGGAACGCTGTTTTGAACTATTCAAACTGACAAAATCATGTTTCTTTCTTGCGAAACGACGATTTATGAGAAATGACGATAAAATTGCTGTTTTAAACTTGCAAAAACTTAGAAAAACACTGTTTTCAACTATTCAAACAGATAAATTCATGTTTCTAACGTTCGAAACGGTGGATTTTTGTGAAATCACGATAAAATTGCTGTTTTAAACTTGCAAAAACATAGAAAAACACTGTTTTGAACTATTCAAACCGATAAATTCATGTTTCTTACGTTGGAAACGTTGGATTTTTGTGAAATCACGTTAAAATTGCTGTTTTAAACTTGCAAAAACTTTGAAAAACGATGTTTTTAACTATTCAAACTGACAAATTCATGTTTCTTCCGAGCGAAACGGCGATTTATGAGAAATTACGATAAAATTGCTGTTTTAAACTTGCCAAAACATAGAAAAACGCTGTTTTGAACTATTCAAACTGACAAATTCATGTTTCTTTCGTGCGAAACGGCGATTTATGAGAAATGACGATAAAATTGCTGTTTTAAACTTGCAAAAACATAGAAAAACGCTGTTTTGAACTATTCAAACTGATAAATTCATGTTTCTTTCGTGCGAAACGGCGATTTATGAGAAATGACGATAAAATTGCTGATTTAAACTTGCAAAAACATAGAAAAACGCTGTTTTGAACTATTCAAACTGACAAATTCATGTTTCTTTCGTGCGAAACGGCGATTTATGAAAAATGACGATAAAATTGCTGTTTTAAACTTGCAAAAACATAGAAAAACGCTGTTTTAAACTATTCAAACTGACAAATTCATGTTTCTTTCGTGCGAAACGGCGATTTATGAGAAATGACGATAAAATTGCTGTTTTAAACTTGCAAAAACATAGAAAAACGCTGTTTTGAACTATTCAAACTGACAAATTCATGTTTCTTTCGTGTGAAACGGCGATTTATGAGAAATGACGATAAAATTGCTGTTTTAAAACTTGCAAAAACATAGAAAAACGCTGTTTTGAACAATTCAAACTGACAAATTCATGTTTCTTTCGTGCGAAACGGCGATTTATGAGAAATGACGATAAATTTGCTGTTTTAAACTTGCAAAAACATAGAAAAACGCTGTTTTGAACTATTCAAACTGACAAATTCATGTTTCTTTTGTGTGAAACGGCGATTTATGAGAAATGACGATAAAATTGTTTTTTTTTAAACTTGCAAAAACATAGAAAAACGCTGTTTTGAACTATTCAAACTGACAAATTCATGTTTCTTTCGTGTGAAACGGCGATTTATGAGAAATGACGGTAAAATTGCTGTTTTAAACTTGCAAAAACATAGAAAAACCCTGTTTTGAACTATTCAAACTGACAAATTCATGTTTCTTTCGTGCGAAACGGCGATTTATGAGAAATGACGATAAAATTGCTGTTTTAAACTTGCAAAAACATTGACAAACGCTGTTTTCAACTATTCAAACTGACAAATTCATGTTTCTTCCGTGCGAAACGGCGATTTATGAGAAATTACGATAAAATTGTTGTTTTAAACTTGCCAAAACATAGAAAAACGCTGTTTTGAACTATTCACACTGACAAATTCATGTTTCTTTCGTGCGAAACGGCGATTTATGAGAAATGACGAAAATATTGCTGTTTTAAACTTGCAACAACACAGAAAAACGCTGTTTTGAACTATTCAAACTGACAAATTCATGTTTTTTTCGTGTGAAACGGCGATTTATGAGAAATGACAATAAAATTGCTGTTTTAAACTTGCAAAAACATAAAAAAACGCTGTTTTGAACTATTCAAACTGACAAATTCATGTTTCTTTCTTGCGAAACGGCGATTTATGAGAAATGACGATAAAATTGCTGTTTTAAACTTGCAAAAACATAGAAAAACGCTGTTTTGAACTATTCAAACTGGCAAATTCATGTTTCTTTCGTGTTAAACGGCGATTTATGAGAAATGACGATAAAATTGCTGTTTTAAACTTGCAAAAACATAGAAAAACGCTGTTTTGAACTATTCAAACTGACAAATTCATGTTTCATCCGTGCGAAACGGCGATTTATGAGAAATTACGATAAAATTGTTGTTTTAAACTTGCCAAAACATAGAAAAACGCTGTTTTGAACTATTCACACTGACAAATTCATGTTTCTTTCGTGCGAAACGGCGATTTATGAGAAATGACGATAAAATTGCTGTTTTATACTTGCAAAAACATAGAAAAACGCTGTTTTGAACTATTCAAACTGACAAATTCATGTTTCTTTCGTGTGAAACGGCGATTTATGAGAAATGACGGTAAAATTGCTGTTTTAAACTTGCAAAAACATTGAAAAACGATGTTTTTAACTATTCAAACTGACAAATTCATGTTTCTTCCGTGCGAAACGGCGATTTATGAGAAATTACGATAAAATTGCTGTTTTAAACTTGCCAAAACATAGAAAAACGCTGTTTTGAACTATTCAAACTGACAAATTCATGTTTCTTTCGTGCGAAACGGCGATTTATGAGAAATGACGATAAAATTGCTGTTTTAAACTTGCAAAAACATAGAAAAACGCTGTTTTGAACTATTCAAACTGATAAATTCATGTTTCTTTCGTGCGAAATGGCGATTTATGAGAAATGACGATAAAATTGCTGTTTTAAACTTGCAAAAACATAGAAAAGCGCTGTTTTGAACTATTCAAACTGACAAATTCATGTTTCTTTCGTGCGAAACGGCGATTTATGAGAAAAGACGATAAAATTGCTGTTTTATACTTGCAAAAACATAGAAAAACGCTGTTTTGAACTATTTAAACTGGCAAATTCATGTTTCTTTCGTGTTAAACGGCGATTTATGAGAAATGACGATAAAATTGCTGTTTTAAACTTGCAAAAACATAGAAAAACGCTGTTTTGAACTATTCAAACTGACAAATTCATGTTTCTTTCGTGCGAAACGGCGATTTATGAGAAATGACGATAAAATTGCTGTTTTAAACTTGCAAAAACATTGAAAAACGCTGTTTTCAACTATTCAAACTGACAAATTCATGTTTCTTTCGTGTGAAACGGCGATTTATGAGAAATGACGGTAAAATTGCTGTTTTAAACTTGCAAAAACATTGAAAAACGATGTTTTTAACTATTCAAACTGACAAATTCATGTTTCTTCCGTGCGAAACGGCGATTTATGAGAAATTACGATAAAATTGCTGTTTTAAACTTGCCAAAACATAGAAAAACGCTGTTTTGAACTATTCAAACTGACAAATTCATGTTTCTTTCGTGCGAAACGGCGATTTATGAGAAATGACGATAAAATTGCTGTTTTAAACTTG